>PNEQ01062527.1:0-28275 GCA_003012365.1 Medauroidea extradentata | reverse complement strand
ACCAGGCAAAACTTTGTAACAATACAAAGCAGAAAAGTAACTTGTTAATGGTGACTTACATGCAGTAACGGCTAGTGATTTTTATCAAAGTGCTCACTTTATCCCGAATGACCTGTAGATAAGGGAAAGGCTGGGTTTGGTTTTGTCAGCTTCTTACAGGAGATGGGATACGATGGGACAAGAGAGCATACTGAATATGTGGAGCAGACAGTTGGCGAATTACTCTCTTGTCACAGTCACCCAGGTGAGGACCCACAAGAGTAGTCGTGCTACGAGAGTAGTTGTGTAAGCAGTCGCTGGCAGCTCTGGATTTAAAACATATGTGTACTTAAGGCACTATATTATCTTCAGCAATGTGTAGACGTGCCCGGAGTCGTCACAGGCAGGCACAGACAGGCGGAGATTTAAAGAGAGTTTGTACACAAGACTTTTTTATCGTCACCAAGAAGTGGATGCACAGAGTCACCACTGCAGACAGGTGCGTCAATGCGCAAACTTAGAGAGTTTACGTTTCATAGTCACTAGGTTATGTACATGTGTGGTGTTGATATTTAAACAGTAGTCCTCGCCGGCCTGTTTAGTTATCTCAGACCGACCAATCAGGAGAAAGAGAGGTAAGTTTTTGTAAATATCTTGTCTCTAAGATAGATTATCTGTAACCTCTACATACGTATGTTGTTATGATAACCAGAGTGAACAAGCATTCAAATTAGCTAGCCAAGCGCAGATTAACAATAATTTCAAAAAAATTTTGCAATAATAATTAAGTGCAAAGATTATTAACTTGGACAGTAAAACGTGAAGCCATTTCACTCTGGGATGTGCTGGATAGCAGTCAGATAAATGTGTTTTAATAAGGGCAAAACAGCCAATTAGAAATACCTACCACGCCTAATATTTTGCCAAACTGATCTTTATGCAGAATTCTGCGAACGATGTCATCTTCAATAAAGTGTCTCTCGCATACAACGTGCGTTGGCTTCAAAACAAAATCCTTTCTTGGAATTGCTTTCTGCCAAACAAGGCGACGTTCTTCATCCCTTGGTGCGCTAAATATAGTAAACTTTTCACGAGAACTGCTGGAATTAGTTTTGCAACACGGTACAACACAGCGGCTAGGCATTGTGCAAATTTAAGAACAGATGGAGTGAAATTAGTCTCGTATCAGAATTTAAAAACACTATTTAACAGTTTCAATCTTCCAACATTTCCACTAAACCAAATCGTTCTCAGATTCAAAATACAACATAGAGTTTGTTAACATAAAGGCGACGTCGGATCAAATATTGCAAGGATATTTGATGACCGGAAATAAACCTGTTCGCCATATTGGTTAATGCCGCGTTCTTATTTATCTCCATAAATGATACATTGTGGGAGTACTTAAAAAGGATATTTTCAATTTTTTTTTTTTTAATGTAAATAAAAGCGAATCAGAAGGCAAAAAATTCTAAGTTGCTGATGGATAAAGAAAATTTCTACATACTTACTTTTCACAGGAAGGTTTTAGTTATTGTCTTGTCAATGACTATAAATTTTGACAGCTGACATTTGATTTAATTTCGTATGGCAAATAACATGGGTTCAGAGATTAGTGGCAAAATAAGATTGTTTGTGGGTGACTGTGTAGTGGTGGGCAGTGGGGTCAACTTGCAGGCAGACATTGGCAGGATGTGTTCTTGGATCGTGGAGAACAAGACGAATATAAAGTAAGACTTAAAGGGAACTAAGTTTACTAGGAAGACAGTGATAAGCAGAGATATTTACAGGTGGGATGGGCAAGAGATAGAGAACACCACTCAATATAAGTAGGCCTATCTACGGGTAGTTCTGCAAGTGGCCTTGGACAGACACACTCGAATTTCCATCACCAATAAACTTTTTTAACTGAAGTTTGTACTTAGATTCGCAAAATCTGAAGCCTTCCACTATAATGTCTGCCTCCATTGCAATAGAAGAATCTGCCCGATTCCAGAAGCATAAGTGTGATGTATGTTCCTTGTTCATTCGTTGGCAACAAATGCAAGCCGTACAGTAATTGTTTCTCACACCAAGAAATAACAATTTCTTGGTGTAAAATCCAATTATCACAGCACATCCAGATTTTGCTGAATACCTGTGGCCATAGTTTTTTTGTCTTCATCCTCCATCCAAGCATATTCTGCATTCACAGCCATACTCACTCGTCCATCATATTTTTGCCATTGAGACTTCCTCCATTACAACTTCTTCCATTTCCTTCTGTAAAAATTATTTCCAGTTCTTTCCTACCCTATTTTCATGGTAAAGAAACCAACCTGGACTAAGTGGCTGTGGATCTACAAGAGACAACAACTCGTGTAAAGGGTCATAGCCTAAACCGATAGAAATAGATCCCAAACTACATAGTCATTTACATCGAAGTTGTTCTTCCTACTGGTATGCATTCATTGAGCTCGGATTGGAATTTTTCCTCAGTATGACAGTAAGTGAACTAAAATTTGACATCTGTCAAAAGACTAAATTTCTGAATGATTTTAATTATGTAAGACCCAGAAGAATGAATATGACACCTGTAAAAATATGTGATAAAGTAATAATGAGAAAGACTAATTGGAAACAAGGAACAAACTGAAGAAACAAATAACTAACATTCTAACATTCACCAGACATTAAATTAATCAGCCATCATAAAACCAATATATGAAACTTATTAATCGGTAATTATGGGCATGGAATTTTTTTTAAATTGATTACACATAGACACATAGACTGAAGAGCTTTCACATAAATATGTTACTATGTACAAACACTATAAATCCACGTATTACAAATTACATGCATGGCCAGTGGCATATTGAGTTATACATAAAGGACTGTATGCTAGCGCAAGTGTATGTGTGAGAGAGTGCACAGGATGCTCCTTTGCAAAAAAATATACCCACATTAAAATAAACCAACACAAAGATTTTCATTTGTTGTAATACTTGTGTTGGTATAATGTCTTTACAAAGCCACCAGTTTTATTTAAAGATCTGTGACATTTCTTCTCATTAAAAAACACAACATTAATAATGGGTCCACATTATTTACAATGAACCGACGCGAGCAGGAGTTGTGGTTGCAATATCTACGGTAAAATTATACAGCACCTGCCCTGCATGACAGTGGCGTGCGGAGGGCAGGGGTCGTGCGGCCGATGGCCGAAATGTTAGCTGATTTAATTCCCTCCCGCTCGGTGTCTAGATAAGCAAGAGACTCTTTAAGCGTTCCCCATGCCTCGATGCACACACAAGACACTCGCCAGGGATATTGGGCACCTGGACGCCCATTCACACAATACAAAAAACTAGGGGATTGGCGGGGATTTTCAGGATCCCGTAACCTTTAGGAAGTGAAGCGGCTAGCCAATAAATAACACACGTACTTACTGAAGTGTTGTTATTGAGGAATCGCTGTACATTCACACACATAACACTATGGAGGTGGCTGAAGCAGACCCGGACCTATGCCCGTCCGGTTAGAGAAACTGCACGGCAAAAACTGCCGAGGTAATTCGGGGCACGTAATAAAGTTAAAGTGATAAGTTCCAGGTACGAAAATTAACTATTGATACACTATGATAGGTTGACAAAGACTTGCTGATGCCTGGAGCGACACAGAGTCACGCCTCCTTATGCCGCTATAACCGCCAACTGCCGAGACCATGGCGGTGCACTTGCCTCTTCCAGCAAGTTCCAGCCATGTGCTTATCGTTTCACAAAGTCCCTTAAACAACACAAAACATAAAGAGGATAATTTTTAAATGCAAATTCTTTATTATTAGAGTCCAAAATAGTATTAGGGAATGTTTCTATAATTATATTCAGACATGCAATTTTAGGGTATCCAGAGAGTTTGTGACGAGCCAAAGTGGAACTTTTATATATCTCAGTACACTTAATTATGTAAATTAAAGAAAAGGACATTTGTGATTGTAGATACCTCGTGTCGGATATCAAATTAACCGTCATGATACATTGGTACGGAAAATAATTGTAATTTAATTATATTATTAGATTTAAGTAGTTTAGGATTAGTTTAGTAGATAATAGTAAATGTAAAGTAAGTGCCTCGGAGTCAGGAGAGGGGGTGGTCTGCCGTCACAAAAGGTCTGGGCCGCCTGGCAGCCCCCTTCCCCCCGCTTTCCATCTCCCACCCTTCTGCCACAGCACCACTGTAACAACCCGGCAGTGGGGATTACTTTTATTTATTTGAATAATTATCGGTGTCAAAACAGTTATAACTAACCAATGAAAATAATATTTTGTAATCAATCAAGGGTATGTCAACAAATGTGTAATAATTAAGCTTTGAAACAAATAAACAACGGTCAAGGGTAGCGCGACGTTTTGCTCACGAGGGGCGGAGCTAGGTAGTCCAGGGTTTCCATTGGCTGGAAGGTGTGCCCAAGGATTATTGTACACTGGGGACTTTTGGCGCCAAATGTTAAGATGTAAGAGTCGACGTCAAGATTTTAATGGAGAAGTAAAGGTGAGCGCGGAGGGAGCTGTTGGCGTCCTATCCGGCCACTTCGTCGAAACATTTCAATTCAAATACTTACGTTAAATATTTGCAAGCGTAAGCGTCGCGTACTATTACATTATCGATTTCAGCAAGTACAACTCTCTCCACCTCTGTGAGCAGCATGGCGGTACATGAGACTGATTTCACAATATTTGCCTGAGTTATCATTTCTCATTCCTCGACTCAATAGCTTGTGCTGCATTAAGGGGACTGTCGCAAAACGTGGCGCGCCAACGGTCGGGCTTCAGAACCTCACTCCCGGGATAGATTCTCTTGCTCTAAACGCAACAACAATAATAACACAGCAACGTTGTGGCAACGTTGCCACAACATTACCATTAAAAATTTCAACGTTGCCACAACATTGAAATTACATTGATACAACGTTGCCGCAACATTGCTGCAACGTCCAAATGTCCTCTTTGTGAAACGTTGATTATGAAATGTTGCTGAAATGTTATATTTTAATACTTTGGGCAACTTCAACATTGCAATGTTTCTTGAAATAAACATTCTGGCATCACTGCCAAACAAGTGTTTCAAAGAAAACATAACACACACACTCGCATGGCAGTTGAGTGTCCAACATATATTACACATTACATTTGAGGGCTGATATATTAATCACACCAATCCACTAAATATGAAGAACACAAAGTTTTAAGTAATAACCAATATATATTAATAATAAAAACAAATATGTGTTTTAAAACAGTACATTACCATAGATGAATACTATCAACATTGTAGCAAAATGAAGGCTGTGATTATGGTTACTATGGAAACGTTACGACAACGTTGTTGATAGTTACGTTGCCAACTTCAACAATGCAACGTTGTGTCAACGTTTCTGCAACAAGATGTGTTATGTGGGAAGCACGTGAATACTTACGAACTGCAGAAAACGAACAGAACTGCTACAGTTGTCCGGGTTTCAAAACAGTGCTTCCATGAGTACATAGTTTTCGCGAGGGCAGCCACGAAAGAGATACAGACATGTGCCGCGAACGTAAAGAACTTAATGCACAGAGGACAAGTTATGCAAATCGGGAGACGCGACGTGCTGTACTGGGCAACGAGTGACAGAAGACAATAGGAGGCCACGACAGCGAGGAGCTTGGCAGCGGCTAACACAGCAGCCTGGCAGCGCGGGATTGTGTACATCTCTGGCGGTGCGAGGATCCTTCCACGGCAGACCGCCGAGACGCCGGCAGACACCAGCATCATCAGCGTCGAGACGTCGTCTCTGGCGGTGTGAGGGTGAATTCACACCTCTACGTCTATTCAGCGGTATGGTGAGACAATCTTAATACTAAATTTTTCCAGGAGCAACGAACTACGGCAGCAGACGTCGGCGGCGAGTGGCAGTGGATCGTCGTTTGTATTGTAGTGTAATAGTGTGTGAAGGTAGAAGGCATGTTGCATGGTCGGCGGGATGTATAATTAGATATAGAGTAGTACTTAGGTACTGAATTGTGTAGTTTCTGCATGGTAGCCTGACATCATACTGACAAATGCCTGGCGCGATTTGCCATAATGGGAAGTAGCAGAGTCGAGATGATGAGCGGTGGTGATGTTAATTTATAGCAGGTATTTAGTGAAAATGAACGAGATACGGTAGCAGAGAACGTAGTTCAGGAAGCACCTACAGAAGATAGATTTTCTCTGATGTCACATAATACAGTACAGGCACAGTCAATGACCGGGCAAACTGGTAATAATGTACTAGAGGTATTCATGGCACAGGTGAAGGCTCTCGTGGCGCAGCAGGCGGAAGAAACGCGACAGATATTGCGGGATTTCGTGGCTGGGGCGGATAGAAAATTACAGATTGTTGAAAATAGGCTCACTAATGAATCCTCCACCGAGAAATCTGAGTCTATATCGGAAATAAATAGAATAGAGGTCAAATTTGATAGACACACAGTAATACTAGCAGAGGGTAACAAAAGTATGCAGGCGGGCATTGAAGAAGGGCATGATAGGCACATGGCAAAGGTAAGTGAGGTCGCGGCACAGTTGGAGAGCGAAGAAGGGAGTATGAAAATAGCTGACGGAACAGTAGCTAGCAGCAAATTAGAAATGGGTCCAGACGAACTCATGTGTGAGGAGACACCCCCGCGGATAGAGAAGATATTAGCCCTCCCGTTACAACCATCCGTCAACACAGCAGGGAACACAGCGCTTGCACTCAGGACAATGCAGCGGGCCTGAGAGCGAAGGCAGCGCAAGACTGGCCTAAAAGCACCTGACATTTTACAGCAGGAGATTTAGTGTTGGTAAAAGTGATAACTTTATCCTCGAAAGCACATAGGAGGATGGGAAAAGTAACAGCTGTGTTCAGAGGTCCATACGAGATTGTTAGAAAAGTCGGGGTAAGTGCGTCTGAACTACGAGAACCAGGTACAGGTGAACATAGAGGGATGTTCAATGTTCGTAAGTTACGACGTTATTACAAGTATGAAAAAGTCAGTAGGCGGCATCTTACCGAGGGTAAAATATGTTTTGCATTCCGTTTCAGCATAGGAGTTTCTCGTTTCTCCTACACATCGACAAAGAGGGCAAGATGCGGCGGCCGTCAACGCATAAAGGTGGTTTTATTGCCCAGCAGAGGTTTTGGAAGAGAGAGGCTGTTTCACAGAAAAAGGCGATGCAAAGAGATGCACTGTTTGAATAGAGCAGGCTGTAAAAGTGTCAGCTTAGAGGACGAAGGGCCACAAGGAAATGTTTCTTTTAAAGCGGCGAAATACTGGATGTGCCAAGTAAGGCGAGCAGCGAATTAGGTATGGTTGATGTACTGTATCTGGCTTACGTCGCCAGGCAACCCAGACACTCGTGTCCCAGGAGGAATGGCTCAGGCTGCTAGCAGAAAGATGTTAGGGTAGGTACCGCCGGCCATGAAAAAAAAAATACTTCGTGGACTTTGACTCGCCGTAGCATCGGGGACTAATTATGAATGCCAAGCCTGCAGGCAAAGTACATAGATAGGACTTGAACACATGCAACGAAAGTAACAGAATGTGTACATTCGAATGAGCAAACTATGTAATGATTGTTATTTTAAATATTGTACATGAGGTAGTGTGAGAACTGGCGGCTTAAATTTCTTGTAACCAGTTAAAAGTAAATTTTCACCAGACACAAGAAATTCAGAGGGTCATGTGACGAGTCAAAGTGGAACTTTTATATATCCCAGTACACTTAATTATGTAAATTAAAGAAAAGGAAATTTGTGATTGTAGATACCTCGTGTCGGGTATCAAATTAACCGCCATGATACATTGGTACGGAAAATAATTGTAATTTAATTATATTATTAGATTTAAGTAGTTTAGGATTAGTTTAGTAGATAATAGTAAATTGAAAGCAAGTGCCTCGGAGTCAGGAGAGGGGGTGGTCTGCCATCACAAAAGGTCTGGGCCGCCTGGCAGCCCCCTCCCCCCTCTTTCCATCTCCCACCCTTCTGCCACAGCACCACTGTAACAACCCGGCAGTGGGGATTACTTTTATTTATTTGAATAATTATCGGTGTCAAAACAGTTATAACTAATCAATGAAAATAATATTTTGTAATCAATCAAGGGTATGTCAACAAATGTGTAATAATTAATCTTTGACACAAATAAACAACGGTCAAGGGTAGCGCGACGTTTCGCTCACGAGGGGCGGAGTTAGGTAGTCCAGGGTTTCCATTGGCTTGGAGGCGTGCCCAAGGATTATTGTACACTGGGGACTTTTCCCTGCCAAATGTTAAGATGTAAGAGTCGTCGTCGAGATTTTAAGGGAGAAGTAAAGGTGAGCGCGGAGGGAGCTGTTGGCGTCCTATCCGGCCACTTCGTCGAAACATTTCAATTCAAATATTTCTGTTAAATATTTGCAAGCGTAAGCGTCGCGTACTATTATATTATCGATTTCAGCAAGTACAACTCTCTCCACCTCTGTGAGCGGCGTGGCGGTACACGAGACTGATTTCACAATATTTGCCTGAGTTATCATTTCTCATTCCTCGACTCAATAGCTTGTGCTGCATTAAGGGGACTGTCGCAAGTTATGTTACATTATACTGTGGTAATGTGTAGCTTAACTCTTGAATTTTTATGAAGGAATGGTAAACATTTGAAAACACTTAGGGCCTGTATTACCACCTCCGAATAAAAGATCTGAATAACTATCACCTGAATATACTATTTGGGGAATAATCAAACTCCAGTGTTTTACAACCTCTGAATAGCAATCAAATTGTTATATGTAGTATATTCAGTAGTGCTTGTTAGTGTTTTCTAAGGTTGATACTTAAATACTAATTAAGTGCATGCTGTTTGGTAAAAGTTAGTGTCGTGAGGTTGATGAAATTAAGTAGATAGTATAAAATAAGAAAAGACGTGAATTTTTCTAGTTATGATGATCTACAAGTTAAGATTAGATATAAGTAAATTATCAACTAGTATTGATGTAATACTGCGATAGCTTAATACTTCAATATGCTTTAATTCAGGAGAATGCTATAAGGTAGAGGGATGGAAGGGGTAGGAGAGGCTACAGGAGGTATGCTTTAATGCAGGAATATGCTATAAGGTAGAGGGAGGGAGGGGGGTATATCATAAGGAGAGGGCAGCAGAGGCCTCTGGGGGTATGCTGTAAGGAGAGGCTACAGGGGTATGATATAAGGTGAAGGTATGCTATAAGGGCTAGATAGGCTTCAGGGGGGAGGGGGGCAGGTATGCTAGTACAATACAGGAGTGGGGACATACACTTCACCCTCATGGCGCTTAGGCACAACTTGTACCAAAAGGGCCCATTCTCCTCACTTTCCCTCACTTCCCATCCCCTACCCTCCTAGGGGCGGGGCTTAAGCTCTCAGCCAATCACAGGCCTCATGGCACTTAGGCGCTATTCGTACCAAAAGACCCCAAAAACCAATCCCAGCCAAGATCACGCCCCTAATAGCCCTATAGGCCAATCAGAGCCCTTACACCACCCCAGGGAGGGGGTAGCAATGCTATTCAAAAGCACCTTGTGTCGGTTTTTCTCCCAGTTGTGCTAGTACATATATGCAGTCCCTACATACAAACATTTACGTTTAAAGCATAGTTTAAACTACACCAATAGAGAGCACTAAATTTTAAATTAAATTGTGCACAAATACTGTTCGGTAGTCGTAATACGTTCTTAGTCTCTGTCCAGAGAATTAATTTTATTCAGGGTTTTATTCGGAGGTGGTAATACAGGCCCTTAACAATTTTTTTTATATTTAAATTCATTTTAAAAATAATTTGCAGGAATTTTTACGGCATGGGTGACTGCATTGGTTGAGTCCATGCCATGGCGCAGGGGCATTTCTGCGATGTTTGAGGTTAAACCTGACAGATGATAATTAAAAACTATTTAAGTCGAAACAACCCTTGGCCTTTAAACTTCACTCAGCAAACGTGGGTGCGACCCATGTTTCCATATGTAAACAGTTGATTACGGGTGTTAATACGTACGGGGCACTTTCCCAACATTTGCTGGGGGCCTCTTTGCACAGATGCACATTTTGGAACCACCCGGTCACATCCAAAGCGTGATGTAATGTCTATATTTAGACCCCTATAATGCGATTAACCCCCGACTGTTTCGCAGAGTATAAAAGTACAGAATCGACACATTTGGGGGGAGATCGCTATTGGTCGTGCTAGAGGAAGGTGCTATGCTTGTGCAGAGAGACTGGTGAAGACATCTTGGTGACGTCAGAGTCTACTGTGAGGCGGCAGGCGGCTACCTTCGGAACAGTGTTGGGCGAAACAAGACGACTGCAGCGGCGAGCTGACGAGCGAAGAGGAGGTGCGCGACGGGAGTCGAACCGAAGACCTCAAGAGTGAAGACAGCAGTGCACTCGGGGTGCTGCGCAGCACATGGCGAGTCATCACCACTGCGGACTATTAAGTTTGTACACTGTCACTTTTTGAGAAACTGTTGATTGGATACATGACTGAATTTGTAGTCTTTAATTGATTAATGGTAAATATTTTGTGCTTTAATTGTCAAAGTTAATTGACGTTCTGTGGCACAGTATTATCTATGTGCATAGCTAGTTGTGTGCATAACTAATTGTGTTGTGAGAGTTATAGTTGATAACTGTTTTGTGTAATTCGTAGCTTTGTGAGCTATTAAATCCAGTAATTAATTTAACTATTAATTTCTAATTATAAGACCTCTATCCCAAAAGAAGTCATTGGAATTGCCCACATGAATAGTTTTTGCTCAAACTTGTAACAATATTTAAAATATATAAATACTAGCTGTCCCTTTGCGGTTTCGCCCGCGTGTACTATAGAAAAGAGTAACTAACTTTTAATTACGTATTAATTTATGGTGTTATTATATTCTCTGTATATCTTCAAAACAACAAATACAAACAACTTTATCCAGTCCACTTCGCTGGGCGTACTTTAATTGCAAAACATATTTGTTTTTAATTCATATTTATTTCTCTATAAAATAGCTGCCCGGCTGCGGCTTTGCCCGCGTGAAATTATGTAATATAAACAGTAACTTTGGGTAAAATATGTGATGAAGGCATTTAACAGCTAGCATACTCAATAACAGTGATCTATAAATTGTCTTAGCTCAGTGTAAAGAGCGCGCGCAATATGCTCGTATGATGTAGTAATTCTCAACGCAAAGTCTTGCACGGGATACAAACTCGTAACCCCCCCCCCTACCCATACCACAAAACTTTATATAATACCTGAGTGAATGCTTAAAGGCAGGCCGTGATAATTAGTTTGTATGTACAGGCTACAATCAAAAGAGGTTTTACTTATGAGTAGATTGGCGAAAAGAAACAACTGTTGAATTATTTCTCCATGAGACTAACATTTTACTACTTCTCACATATTTAATTTTCGAATTTCATAAAATCCCGAATTAGATTTGTAGATATTTACACAAGCTTTATTCATATCAAAAAGTCATCTCGATATCTCAATGGGTATAGGCGGTACAGATAATTATTTGAAAAAAAAAAAAATTAACAGCTTTCAAGGACGAATTTCGAAAAATTCTGAATTTTATTTATATTTACGTAAGATTTATTTTAAAGCAAAACCCATATTTCAATATTTCCACTGGTTTAGGATATAAGTTGAATTGATTTATAGCACATTATATTTTTTTAAAGATCTTTCAAGGACGAATTTCGAAAAATTCTAAAATTACTTTTTAAACATTTACCTAAGCATCGCATCATTTTAAAGAAAAAATCACCTCATTATTTGAAATGGTTTAGGAGAAATCACGGATTAATGAAAAATACATTTTACGGCTTTTAACCCCCTTAATTTTCGAATTTTACAAAATCGAAAAATTTGCGAAAATGCATTTCTTAAGGCAATATTATGGAGTTAAAAAATTTATGATAGTATTCCCGGTTAATGAGATATCAGGGATTATTTTAAAACACATTTTATCCATTTTCACCCCCTTAATTACCAAATTTCGAAAAATCCTTTCTTAGTGGGTGCCTACGGGGCAAGGGGAAGCTTCCCTCAAAATTTCACGGTTCTAGGTCTAACGGTTCGGGCCGTGCGCTGATGAGTGAGTGAGTGTGTCAGTCAGCACACTTCATTTTATATGTTAAGATTAGGATGTCGTAGGTTAGTACAACTTAGATTCACAAATAAACACGCAGATCTAAGTTAGACATTCATCAATTTAATAAAATAATTTACACTAAAACATGAATTTTTCTGAAGAAATCTCTTAAACTTTGTTTTAAATTCCTTAGATTTTTTTTAATCTGATGATAATTCATTACGTAAGTTAACAACAATAATATTAACAACAGCTGTGTCGTGGTATTTTACACTAAAATCACTTTTAGTTCTAGTGGTGTTAGTTTTAAATCTCAGAATTTTTAAGAAAAATATATTTTCATGTATAAAGAAGAAAATTGTTAAAATGAATTTTTTTTGTAGAATTATCTGTGTAACTATAGACCTATCTGATTAGATAAAACCTCGCGGAAATTTTTAAAATCTAAAAACTCTTTTGGCATTAGAAGACTTCCACCCAGAACATTTCGACATATCTGAAGAAAGACTCAAAAAAGAATAAAGGGTTATTTGCACGTCCTCTTGAAATTTCTAATAACGGAAAGTATTGATGTCAACTTTTTGCTTACCATATTTATATTTACTATCCAATTTATCTTACGGTCTGTGTAAAAACCCAGAAATTTCCTATTATTTATTCAATAAAAGTGTTTCTTGTTTATTTTAATATTTAACTGATTCAAAGTACATATTGCTTTACTTATCATTTAGAATGAAATTTATCAACAGCAAAATATGACAAAATGGTCCTGCACCATTCTTCTAGAAATAAACCTGTCGATAGACCTAAATTTTTTAATGACACGTAGTTTCAGCATGGATTACGTTGGTCGCCTGCCCAGGCTTGAATTTTTATTGCCTGTATGTTTAGAATGTTAAGTTCTGCATGTTGATCACCTATACGAAAGAAAATTCCCCCACGAAACTGAAAATACTTCAAATTCTATGCTTCGGTTTATGTTACTATGGTGTAGCCTAGTTTATTACGCCCAATATTCAATAAATATATCGAAAGAGCATGACCCTACAAATACATAAAGACAATTATAATTATATGTTCAATAGTTCATTGAAACATAAATTAAACTTCTTCTGCGCTGATGCACTAACAACATTTAGAGATTTCATTAACTAAAGTAATTATGGTGTCTACATCTGATGAACAAGTTAAGATTACCGTTTACCGTCGTATTAGAGGCCCAGAAGTGACTAAACTAAAATATAAGGGCGATTTTGAAGCGCACATCAAATACCGCTTCATCATACGAGCGCTAAACTAGAGGGCAACTTTCCCTCGGATTCACTTTTAACTCTAGGACATTAAGTGGCGAAAATAAAATTTGATTAGTTGAAAGTCTGCAGTAAAGTTGAATGCACAATTATATCCAAGTTTCACATACATCCGGTTAATACATTTTCAAGCAAGGTTGACTGAAAATGCCGTTCTTTGGTATGTGGAAGGCTCGAACCAGTGTTTTTAATGATCACAAAGTATAAACAATGACATTCCATTTTTGTTCGAAGTGTGTTTTCATTTCGTACATTATCTCAATTGAAAAGTGTAGAATAGTTTCATAAAAATAAACGTGTTTTATGAACACAGCAACACTTTTTTGAAACGTGCGGTGAGCAGCCGAGAGACGTGAAGAGCTTCGGCCATTACTAGATTATTCGTAAATTCCTCAACCCGCATGATCGATAAATGCTTAGGAATAACATTAAAGATACTTTAAACGTAAGAATGCCCTCTGCGCACTGTAGCATATTTTCTAGAGGCCGAAATTTGCATAAATTGGTGTTTTTTGCTGTCCTTTTTAGATGCGAAAATCTTAGCGCAGAATCTTTAAAACGGTATATGAAAGTAAAACACAACTTTAACTTTAATAGTACGTATTAAAATTATAGGGTCACCGTTAAATATCTCATAAAGACTAATTGCATGCGATAAGACTGTATGACATTTCAGTGACTTGCGCTTCTAGAGGCGTGATGTCTGTGTTATGTCGCCGTTACCGCTCTGCAATTACAGGTCTCGAACGTGCAAAACACGTTCAAGCAGAGACCACTTATAAACAGCCTTATTAAAAACATAATGTTTGCATTCATGACTTCAGTTTGGCCTAATTATAAGTAAATTAGAATACTAGATGTAATTTAGTGATCGTCAGAGAAACTTTATGTATACTCTTTTAAACATAATGTTATTTTGCTATACAAGACAAAGTAACTTTTATAAATTTCTGTTATAAATCGAATTTTTGCAGATTTTGTAGCCAACTTAATATAAGACACTGTAGGTATCAGTCATATTGTAAAATATGTGTGTGTGTGTGTTTATTGGTGTATAAGTGCATAAAGGTGTATAAAGCCTACGTAATTTATAATGTATGCAACATAGCTTATCACTATAAACATAAGGTTGTATAAGCGTTTATTTAAATTACTGTAAGCACAAGCTTTTACTCAATTAATTTTTCCTCGGAAACAAATTAATTTTTAAATTTAGATCTTCAGTTCAGTTCTAAACATGTAAATGTAACATTGAGCACATTCTTATTCTTAGCACGATGTTTCAAGGGCTCTTATATTACGACTTTAGTTTTATGTACACACGATAACAATAGCCAAAGTTCTTACTGTTGGATTTATTTATTCAGTATAAAAGTTGCGATGAGTTGAGTCATACTGATTCATTAATAGGATCTATAAAATTATTACAACATACAACATTAATACTGTACAAAGGACAAAATGTTCGTGGTAAGTACCGTTTATATATAAATATGCAGGTTGTGGGCACAGTAGAACGTCAATGTTAGACAACTGGTGTCATTGGTTGCAATCGGTTTCGATCTCCAAAACAAGTACGTAACCGTTTACCTATAACGATGTGACCGTAATAACATTCCTGCGCACGCGCTACTCGATACATTTGACTGAGGTATACGTTTAGTAGTCTTTCAGTGCAGTGCCGTGTTTGGCAGCAGTCGTCATGTACCAGTACACAACAGCGAAAATGACCGACATGGTGCTCGCATACGGCAAAACAGATCGCAAAGGTCGAGTTGCTGCACGACTGTATGCGGAACGTTTTCCAAACAGACATACTCCACATCAATCTTCGTTCGCGGCCATCGAGAGACGACTAAGAGAAGCCGGAAAGTTTCACGTATGTACATAACAGTGTAACTTGTGCTCGTTACTTACACGTACCGCAGTAATATACTGTACAGTAGTAGTGTAGAATGTTTACAATGATATCCCTTTGTTAGTGGCCAAAACGCGATGTGGGTCGACCACGTTCGACTCGAACACCTCAATTAGAGGAGGATGTGTTGAGACTGGTCGAAGAGAACCCATCTTCCAGCACTCGGCAAGTGGCACAGACGCTGCACACATCTCAAAATGCGGTGTGGCAAGTTGTTCACGACCAGCTGCTACATCCATACCATCTGCAAAAAGTCCACGCATTACAGGAGGATGACTACCCACGACGAGTCCAGTTTACGGAGTGGTTTTTACAACAATGCATACTGCAGCTACAATTCCCGAGCTTGGTGCTACTCACAGACGAATGCTGCTTTAACCGCAACGGAATTGTAAACCTGCATAACATGCATGTTTGGGCGGACGAAAATCCATGTGCGCAGGTGGTTCACGGTTACCAACACAGGTTCAGTATCAACGTATGGGCTGAATAATTGCGGGCCATATCATTGGCCTATATCTACTACCAAACAGATTAACAGGAGTGATCTACCTCACATTTCTTAGAGATATCTTGCCTACCTTATTGGATGAAGTGCCGCTGCAAATGCGCAGGTAATGTGGCTGCAACACGACGGAGCTCCAGCACACTTTGATAGAAGTGTGAGGAATCATCTCAACGTTACATACCCAAATCGATGGATTGGTCGTGGAGGACCAGTTCCATGGCCAGTACGATCACCAGATCTCACACCACTCGACTATTTTCTGTGGGGTAGTATGAAAGCCATGGTGTATGCCACTCCATTCTTTCCAGACAACCGCACTTATTGCCATTGGATCATGTGCGTGCAGCTCAGTGCCGCCGCTGTAGACTCTGCATTGACGTCGGAGGTACACAGTTTGAACCCCGCTTGTAACCTGCTTTTTGCTGCATACTGTTTCTTCGTTTTACTGACCACATTTCGCACAGGCACTTTTCTGGTCTCCTGCGCCCACACCGTGCGTTTCAGGACACGGGTTTCTTCTTCAATTATGATCAGTTTGTCGTCCCGCACAACATACTTAGCGTTGTCAGTGTTTTTTCAAATCATCCTGTATACATACACACTTACTTACACATACATTGCAAAACAGTCGTTATGCATAGAACAGTAAAATGCATCCCTGTTAGATCTTATTAATCAGGACGGAGAGAACTTCTTTGTGACTGTAAATAAAACTAGATGTTAGGAAGTGTTTGGTTTACTTTAATCCGTTTCACTTTTATTTCTTAATGAAGGGAGTCGGTAGCAACAAAAACACATACAATGTATACATGTGCGAAATTGTTACTTCTACAGATTTTGTTTCATGCTATATATTATAATGGCGCAGAATGGCATAGTGAAGAAAATTAAATACCGTAAGGAATTATTTACCATTATTTGAGTGGTATACTTCAATGTGAGAAATTCCATTAATATATCGTGTTTCTGACGTGAGCAACAATCACGCCAGTGCTGAGGGTGTCGCATGCGAATGGTGTAGTAGTGTGTCAGACATATTATATTATTTACTCGAATCCTCTTTAATTATTTCTATTGCTGTTATCTACGAACAGAATAAACGCTTGAAAACTATGCTTCTATAATTTAAATTTTCAGCTCACTTTAAATAATAATTTTCGGGCTTCTCAGTATGACTAAAAATGGCTTCTTTTTAGAATGCTGTAACTACGAAAACACTACCGGAATTCGTCAAGTGCAAAACGAGATGCGTGCGTTGGTTATTACATCATACTGTCCAATTTTATGATCTTCGAGTGTCATAGGAAAACTACTACAAGAAAACCTTGCACGCCAGTTTGGCGCACTGTGGATATATGAATTTTCGTTGAGCGTAGTACTCTGGCTCTTATCGCTCCACTGTTTCATGCGTCAAACGCTGAGATGTGAGACCGGTACACACTCATATGACGGCGGTGGTGCGGTGGGTCGTGGTAGGTGTGATGCACCACGGAAGGGGAGGGGTGGAAGGAGGACACAAGGGCCTACATATTACTAATACTTGGCAACCCAGCATCGAATAACTCTGTTTCTTCTCTTCCCTTTCTTCTCCTTCTTGCCTCCCTTTCTACGCCCGTATTTGGCAGTGCTCTCTAGCTGAATTTTTCTTGTGTTTGTAAAGACACGCGATAGATCACTCTACAAGTTAATTCCGTACTAATGTGGCGCCCCTCTTCTCACCTTAACCGTCCTCCACCAGGCTCACCGTGTCTTCCTGCTGTTGATTCCTCTACCTCTATGTATACCCTCATCCTGATGTCACCCAGTGCATTCCTTCCCTCTTCACCCATTACTATTCATACAAGTCTCTCCACCCTTCTCCTGTCCTTCAGTGTTTTCCAACCCATGTCCCTCATCATAACTGATGGCCTGAAATTAACCTTTATCCTCTCCAACCTTCCCCAGAGTGAGTGAGAGTTTTTTGGTCAGCGCTTAGCATAGAGTTCTTTAGCGCTGGTGAGGGGTCTTATGATGTGAGTATGGAACAGCGCCGCCGGAATGGTGGGGCGGGGGAAACGGGAGATCCCCGAGAAAACCCTCCGGCCAGCGGCACGATTCCCACGTGCGAAAATTCGTGGACCGACCCTGCCGGGAATCGAACCCGTATCGCCTTGTTGGGAGGCGAGAGATGTGACCCCTCGGCCCCTGCGGCCACCACCAACCTGCCCCTACCTTTTCCACTTAATCATTAACCCATCTGACCGCTTTTCCTTGTAACTTCTCTAGTTAATTTACACCCACTTCAATGTGCTGTTCCCACTCTACTGCAGCATACCCAAGAACATGCCCAGACCATGGTGTCCACCAATTTCCAACCCTTCGAGACCACTTTCTGAACTAGACTCTTCCATCCAAGGTTATCATGTAACATCACTCCAATGTACTTATACTCTGATGCCTCACCTATTTCCTGCCCTGCCTATCTTTGGACTTCCCTGCTCTTTAACATAACATTTTCCTCGTAAATCTTACAACTTTATTTTCCCTCACATTTACCCTCTTTTTAATATTAACTGTCCGTAAACTTATCCGTGCAATACACTCTTGCAACTTATTCTTCCCTTCCTCTACCTAATAGAGCACACAATCAGCAAACAATCTTATTCTGATGTTAATTTCTAACCTAATCGGTACGAGCAGTGAGTCTCCTGTTGGTTTAAGGAAGGAGAGCGATCCTTTACATATCTCCTGTCTCGCCTCCCTAACCCTTCCACTAGCCTCTATTTCTATATTACTGTTATTCCTTGTATATTCTATATCTAATGTTTCTTTTATTAAAATAACCAGTTTTTTTTAAATAAATAAAGTACTAAATTCCCTATCCTAGCCTGCAATATGCCAGCGTTCAATATGTCCACGTAACAAACATGAATCAGAACAGTCTAGTCCTTATATTAGATCTCTGGTTGTAAGGCGTCCCCATGTATTTCCCCCCATAGAATATCCTCAAGGTCTTGACCAAAAAAAAGGGAGATGAGTGGCAGGGCATAAATGAACCATCACTGATATGACCATTACGTTAGCATATATACAGATCTTTCATAAAAGATATCCGTTTGGAGCGCGACGATGGGCAATTTCGTAAAAATGATTAGGAACTCTTGTACAATAAAAAATTGAATACAGCCGTCTCACAAAGCTATCGTTTTAGCGCCCTAATTTGGATCACAGGGCCGTAAAGAGTTTAAACTAGCACTGGCAGTTGTAACACGGTTGAACTGAATTGAACCCATGACCTTCCTCAGCCGGTCGACGAGGAAGGCGGTGGGCGGAGAGGATGGGAGAGGAGAAGAGAGGAGCCGTGCGTGGCCTGACTCGCATGCCCGTGAAACTGAAGCCAAAAATGAAACAAAAGTTGATTGATCGTCGCCCGGAGACAGATGCGGGCGTTACGGACGAGTTTGCCGCGCAGTGAACTCTTGGCCGAGCTAGCGGACTTGAGCATGGTGGAAGGGGTTTCTACAGAAGGGGGGGGGAGGGAGGTGGCAGCAGGCGCTGTGACGTCACGCGCACCTGCGCACGTGGCCGCTAACCTGCGTCTTCACCTCCCGTCATGTCAGTCTGCCGCTAGACGCGTCCCACTGCTCAACGCGCCTCCAACTCTCGAAGGTGAGCTCGCTCACGTCTCTTTACCTGTCTTCTCGGCCTCGCGATCGCACAAGAGTCGATTTGCATGCAACTCAGAGTTAAGGCGCCCGCCTGGTGATGGGTATGTTTGTGTATGTGAAGCGAAAATCGATGAGGCGTCACGAGCGACGCCGGCCGGCACTTGTATTGTGATATCGCCTCTACGCCCAGAGTGGTAAACGCGCGCGCAGTGTTCCCGCCGTAACGTTTTTACTGTGGGACTCTAAGCGGTGAATCCATCAATATATTACACGCTTCACTGTACCATAATTCAATGCACTTGTAGACCTCAATTTCGAAAAAAAAAAAAAAAAAAAAATCCGTTACATATATCTTGAGAAACAACCGCGTGGCAAAGCCGATGTTAGCCAAGTTTGAGGGCTTTAAAATAATGCTTCCGATGTGCGTGGTGTCTTGAAAGTCACATTCGCAAGTATTCTGAAGTGTGTTTTCTTTCTCTTGATAAACATTGGGAACAAAAGTTTACTGGTCTCCGAGAAAAAAACGTAATTCCGAACACGCTGCGCGTAGTTCGAGCACCAGCAAGGCGGCAGTCTTAAGGCCATACTGCCGTGTTTGTATTGCTTCTTCGAAAATTATTTTATTACTTTAGACGAGAGCATATATCACAAATCTGTATGACAGTTTTTAAAATTGGTTTTTGCCATGATGGCTTTTTTGAAGACAAGAAATTACACGGTTTTCGTTAGTAAGTCAGCAAAAATTTCAATAAGTATGTAGTAGCTAAAACCATACTATTTACTGACTTGAAAAAAAAAATAATAGCCAACATTGTGAAAGCCATTTAAAACAAACCTGCCAATCAAATTGTTGATATTTGCTCTCGCCTAGGCTTTAAAAATAAGAACAGCGAAAACAGTAGAAACAGAGGAACGTGGCCTTAAAACTGTTATTTTTGGCGGGGGTGGGGTGGGGGGATGCTAAAGTGCGCACTACATTTCTGCCAACTTAATAAGCGTTAGTCGAAATTAAAGTTACTATTTCTCAATGCCACAATTCAAACGTAAATATATAAAACACTGTCCCACTACTGAACAATTTTACGGTTGGTTACGCGCGGCACATTATTAATTATAGCAGAAAAATAATTTACTGCAGTGATTTGTAAGACTGATGTTATGAAAAACACTCTGATTTTTTCTAAACTTACTGAATTTAAAATAGACAGGGCCTAATTGCCACTTTTCTGAAATTGTTAAAATATTAAAAAAATCAGTGTGATTTTATACATATCTTGACGTAGACCGTGACACTGACATTCAGTCTGCATTAATTCATATCGGTTAGTCAATTGGTTTTCCTTTAACGCGTAAAGCCGTGTTATGAAATTTGGAATTTGACAAGCCATTATACAAAACTTCGAATACTAAAAAATGTTTCATTACGGCATAATCCCAATGTATGTCTACAAAACCAACCACATCTCATACAAAATTAAGGAAGCAATTAAAATGTTCGGTGAAGCACGCCCGTAAGGTGGCCGCCTGTCCATCTGACGGCTTGCAGAGCTTCGGCGGCCGTTACCAGATTATTCGAAACTTGCTCGTCGGGTGTGTGTAGTATCTGCTTAGGAATAGCATTTACAGAACGTTACACGTGTGTACACGCATTTCAAGTTCACCGCTGCTGATATTAACGCATATTTTCTAGCGACCGTAAATAGCGAAGACGGGTGTTTTTACGGTATTATTTTAGGTACGTAATTCTAGCCACAGAATCTGTTAAAATGTAAAAGACGTGTACAATACAACTTTAACTTTAATAATACGCCATAAAATGATAGGGTCTCCACTGAATTCCATAGAGTCGAGTTGTCAAAGACTGCACGCCAGTTCAGTGACTTGCACCTAGAGGCTAGGGTGAGTCGTGATGTGAATGTTGTCTCGTCCTTACAGCTTCCGCACTTATAAACGATTATTATTGGCTAATACATCTAAATGTCTGTTACTGTTATTTCAGTTGGAGCAATATAATTTTTGTAAGGGTTATATAGGTACGGACAGGAAAATTTCGCGAATTAAATTACCTGCATATTAGCATCAACTATCCCATGCATATTCAAACCCCGACCATTAGTCAACTAGCTGCTACTCAGTGGAACAGCAGACAATGCACGAGGGATGGACGGGGCTTGTAGGTAGGTAGGGACCACTGATTTTCGCGAAAAGATTCCTGTACCAAGGGGGGGGGGTGTTCCCCTCCCCCTAACAGATGTTCCACGATGTGTTTAGTTTGTGTTGTAATAAAACGTACAGCAAACTAATTGCAGTTTGATAAGTTTCGTAATCAACGCGGATTCATGTGTCGAAATATGTCAGTGGCTACAAATTTATACACAGACTATATCCGTTGCTGTTGACATACACATATATTATGATCTTGCCCTCTCCCCTCCTACAACCTATAAGATGGGCGCTCTTGTCCTGTATTGCTTTGTTTCAGTGGCGTATGTGCACGTCTGAAGCTCTGCTCCGTGGTTATTGGCAGCTTGTATAAGAATCACATAGTTGACTGTGCCAATCAGATTAAGACTAACGCGACACCACACATCTGTGTTTTACGGGAGGGACACCACGACGCTGAGAGATTAAGGCCATGACCTCTCGTTTATTTCAAACAATTGCAAATAACTCAAATATTTTTTAACCAAATGCTTTGAAAAAATTTGAGACAGTGTACTGTCATACTATACACAATTTTGCCAGAGCGTTTTTTTTTAAATAATGTACCGTTTACGAGCAAAAATTTATTTTGCTTCATTTTGCCTTATTTTCACAATAAAATGTGTACTATTTCGGGGGCACAAATCTAAAAATCAGTTTGGTGTATTGCAACAGAAAAATTCATTTACAAATGTTGATATATAAGTGTTAAAGCTGCCAAATGAATTTTTGATATATGTATTAGGCTTATTTGCGTTACAAAAAAATATTTTCGAAACCACTGCTCTCTTGTTTATAATGTTTTTGCAATAATTATTTCTTTTGCTTAAACGAGAGCAGATATCACAAATCAGTTTGGTAGTTTTGTTTAAACTGGTTTCTGCCGTGACAGCTATTTTTTTAATACACGAAATTATATGGTTTCTACTGAGAAGTTAGTAAATAATAACACTGTAGTTGATTACATAATTAGCTAAAGTGAAGAGATTTCGGTCGGCAGTTAACATCTAGGTCATTAGTGCTGGTGAGGGGCGACATGAAGTGCATGTGGTCAACGCCGGAATAAAGGAGTGGGGAAAACGGAAGATTCCCGAGAAAATCCGTCGACCAGCGGCATCGTCCGGCAAGATTCCCACATGCGAAAATCCGGGGACCGACCCTGCCGGGAATCGAACCCGGGACGCCTTTGAGGGAGGCGAGGGGCCTAGCTACTCGACCACTGTGGCCCCCTCGCAGTTAACTAAACTCACAGTATTTACCGCTTTGAAAAAAATAGCCAACAGGGTGAAAACTATTTTAATCAAAACTACCAAACATATTTCCGATGCCCGCTCTCGTTTAGGCTTTAAAAAATAATTAGGCATATCTCAACAGAGGGGTATGTCCTTAAAAGACTGAGTCTTCGCCTGTGTCGAATTACCACCTTTGACGCGTGAGAACAGCGTAACGATAAGAGCCAGTGTCCCACGCTTGACGAGAAGCGTATCGCCTCTATTCGTAGCGCACCAAACTGGCGTGCAAGGTTTTCCTTGTATCTTTTTCCTACGGGACATTAAGCGATGACCACAACAGTTTATTTTTGAATAGTATGAAGTAAAGACCAACGTATGCCTCTCGCTTTGCACTTTACGAATTCAGGTAATATTTTAGGAGTTACAGCAGTCTAAATAAACCTGTTTTTAGCAATTTTGAGAGGCCCGTAAATCATGTTTCTAAAATGTGTGCTTAATTTTTGAAAACATAGAAGCATAGTTTCAAGTGTGTGATCTTTTCGTAGATAAAGATAATATGAATTAGTTAAGCGGTTTCGTGTAAAAATAATACGCGTGACACGCTGCAACGCCGTCCATGCTCCAGCCGAAGACTCCTCTTAAAACATCCAATCATTGACCACGAAACAGAGGCGCAGATGTGCACTTATGCAACAAATTTGTTCAAAACCTTTCGTGAAAATCAGGGATCCCCTGTTAAAGGATACAATGAATGTGTTGTTTGCAGTTTGTTACCTTCCATTCGTGTAGTGCCGTCATATTCTCAGTTTGAAATATTACACTAAATATATGTACCTTATCAATAGTTACTTTTAGCGTTAACAGCTACCTTTTTAGGAAAAAAAAGTGTGAGCAGCATTAGGCGTATTTTAAAGGGTAAATTGGTAGTGAACAGAGCATTTTTCCGCTCCTGTTTATAGTGGTATATGCAAAATGCTGCAAACAGGTTTGAGGGTGGTTGCATATTTCCGACAAGTGAGGCAGGAGGACGGTTACAGGGTTTGCTCGCAGGGTGCTTATCTTAATAATCATTTCCTGTTTTATTTCGAGTAAATTTGAAATCAAAACAAAGTGTATTTAGGCGTGATATGGACAATACTCAGTTATTTTGAAAGATATGGCACAATATTAATTTTCACATTTTATGCTGTCGCATAGTTCAACTACATTCTAAAATATTATTAGGTTGTGCGTGTAAAAAAATGACAGTAGTCCTTTATCCAAGGAACATATTTGTGAAGAAGTGCTTAGCCTTGTACAGTTCAGATTCAACTTCTGAAAATTCTTTATCACTGAATGGAAAACGACATGAATACAGTATGCGAGTAGCGTGATCGTTATAGTTCCACCAGAATTATAATCCTAATTTTGTTAAGTAACTTAAAAGTAAACATCATTCAGTATATAATTACAGACCGTCTTGATACTGAATATTTATAAACGTTAGGAGTGGCTATTGTACAGCTGCATACTAAACAGGATGTTCAACTTACTTCATATGTTGTTTGGAAAATATACACGAGAGCTATGTAAATTATATCGGGAACCTAGATAATAAATCCTAGTAACCACAAACAATATTGGAATATGACGACAGCACGTAGGTATGTGTGCATTTAGGAGAGAAGAACACAAGTTTCCCACGGTATAGTAACGCCACTATAAAAACAAACGCAAACAACAGGCGTATTTCGGCGGTTGAACTGTTCATAAGCGGTTAGCAAGCGTTTGAAAAGACTGTTTGCATTTACAAGAGATCGCTAAAATGCAATTACTTAGTGAACAGAAATGGGTACCGCCATAGAGTTACGAAGTTTTGTTGTTGCTGTTGGGAAAATGTATCCAACAAACTTAGCGTATAGGTTGACCGGCTTACGAATATCTACTAATACTTAATAAACAGACCCGTAATAATGCAAATATTTACATTAAGTGGAGGGCTACTAACAAACAAAAATTGTTGCTGCCTCTGCTGAATTCAGTCATTAATTTTGTGTACAAATACTTGTTCGGTAGATATACCGTAGTAAGATAACTGATATAACTTACAAAACGAAGAATAACATATCACGTGTACTTTTCTAACGCTAGTATTTGACCAATTTTAACACATCGCAGTCGTCTCGTACTTTGAATATTAGAACCACTCGATTAATAGTTTTTTGGGGCACTTGGTTGCATATAATCGTCACTTGGCTAATAATGTCATGTTTGACGTAGACTCTGATGTCCGTGAACAAACCAAGCGGCGTGTTGTAAGAGTTGGATGACGGTGAAAGTAATGGCTAGGTAAATATCTGTCATTCTAGTCAAAGCGAACTTACTCATTGTCGTCTGCCGTCATTCACCCGCCATTACGTTTCAAGGTCACAACGTCTCTCTGCGGCTAACGCGTTTAGCGTCTCGACTAGCTTTGCGCTGCCGTTGAATTACTGTGTAATTGTATAAATAAAATACGAAACACATCGTTCGATGCGTTGACAGGGTACATCTTTTGATTTTCGTAGCATTACATTCCTAAATGCAAGGAACCTATTATCAGTTCATGCCAGTGCTAGTTTAGTCTGTTTGTACTGTACAAGGATGACCAAAATGAAAATAAGAATACTGTAGAACCATTTTTTACGCTTTGCCGCATTTTACACTTTTTTTTGCATTTGCTGTTTAAATTAGAAATTTCCCTCTTTCAACACTTCCCTGCATTTCACAAGGATTTTTTCCACATCTCTTGAGAAAAAGAAGAAAAATGTATTCCACTGTGTGTATGTATGTACGCTCGTGTATGAATGTATGTTCACATAAAGCACCGAAAATTTTCGGCAGGTGTTAGGCCTACCTTATTTAAAATCAGTTGTTTTTGTCTCAGTTTTTTTAGTTATAAACAGACAAGACTAGTTTCCTGCATGTGGTAGGGCTGGTGATGCCTGGCAGTGCTGACAGCGTGAATTTGATCCCGCTGTGGTGACGGGCTGCCCAGTACGCGAGTGGCGTGCATAGTTTTGGCCGTTACAAGATTATTCGAAAATTGCTCAACACGCATGAATACCATTCACAGTACGTCACACGTGTGTATACCCTTTTCAGGTTCACCGCTACTAATTAAAACATATTTTCTAGTGTACTGTAAAAAAAATTTTCTCCGTCGATTTACGGAATTTCCGGTAAAAATTTCTCCAGATACCTCCGTGAATTCACGGAAACTTATTTCCGTATCCAACAAAAGTTTCCGTAAAACAGTTTCATCACACGGAACTGAGCCATACTTACATGTCTATAATGCTACAATTGTATTTATACAGATTTGCAGATTTACCGGTGATGTTATTAAAATCTATCCGTGATATTTATAGCTCTCCTACCCATACATTTTCGATTTTTTTTCCGTCTAAGTGTCCACAGCAGACTTATGGACATATTACGTATGATTCCGTAGTGTATATTTATTATAGACATTTCCGTATTTTACTTTTACGGACACTATTTCCGTTTATTAACGGTACATTTCCGTTAAAATTGATAACGGTGTACATGAGAGTATTTCAAGTGGTACCGAATGCCAGTGGAATTTTAGTACGTTACTAAGGAGAATTAAACAACAGTTGCTAAAAACTCTCGCAAACATTAGGCGGCACTGTTAAAAATAATTACGGAGAAGTTCTGGTAAAAATTATCCAGAAGTGTTCGTTAATTTACGGAAGGCAACTAGCTTCAGTTATGGAAACTCGCATACTTATGTGACTTCTTTAGAATGCAGGCGCAATAATGCGTTCGGTTATTTATTTAGTTTATTCGCGCAGTTTGACATATGTTTAATTAATGAAACATAATTATGTATAGCTGTGTTACAAAATAATGTTTCCGTTAATTAAAAAGACGTTTCCGTAAGATTGTCCGTAAATTCACGGAAAATTTTAACAGTGTAGCCGAAAGTGGAAAAAATTGGTGTTTTTGGGCTCTTTTTAGGCATGCTAATCTTGGCGCGGAATATTTTAAAAGGTATACGCGTGTACAATACACCTTTATGTTAAATATGACATCATAAAATGATAGGGTCAACATTGAATGTGTGATAGAGGCGAGTTGCCGGCCAGAAGACAGCACGTCAGTTTTGTGACTTGCGCCTTCGAGGCCCAGAAGTGCTGTGTCATCCTTACCACTTCCGCACTTCTGGCCCAGAAGGCGCAAAATACAACCCAGGCGGCCCGCCTGGTGCCTGTGTGTTAGTGTGATTGAGACACGGCGCCATGGGCGATGTTGACCGGCTCATCTGGTGTGGTATCGCCTCTACCGCAATATAGTGAAACGGCGTGCAGTGGTATCGTAAATCACTCGCCTGACACATTCAGTTGTACCTCATATTTTTATTGGTAAAAAGTTATAAGCAAAGCCCATTGCATATTTCTTGAGTTGTTTCACACGAATCCCGTAAGTAATGTTTCATATGTAAGAGGTTGAAAAACTAACAGCCAGTTTATGGAGCTCTGAAATGATTTTTCTAACTGACGTAGTGTTTTGAAACTACCTTTCCGTCGTAGTTTGAAGTGCATTTTCTTTTCGTACCTAGTCACATTGTCACATGTGGAATAGTTTAGCTGAAAAATAACGTATTTACGAACACACTGCAACGAATTTTAAGCGCGTTGTAGGCGGCGCCGTTAGGAGTGTTTGGTAGACAAATAAATGGCAAGAACACCCAATGAAATCTAATCGTTTTGAAAGTCACTATAGAAAACTATAAAACCGCAATCCAAGACCATTACATTTTTTCCAACTTTATGAGCAAACGTTGACCCAAATTGATGTATTTGTTAAGGGGCCCGCCTCGTGGCACATGTGTTTGTGTGAGTGAGGTATGGTGCTAAGGGCGACGTCGAATGGGTCATACAACGGTGCGTCGCCTGTACGCTTAAGGCGTGCAGTCTTCGCGAAAAAAACAAATTTCCTATGGGACTTTAAGTGGTGACCCTATTGTTTTATTTACGAAATCACTTAACTTAAGTCCAATGCACTACCCTTAAGTGGTTTCACATGTATTCGGCTAGTATATTTTCCGCTATAGCAGCCTGAAAACCCCGTTTTAACCCATTTTGACGAGCCCTAAAGTAGTATGAAATGGCCGATCCTGGTGCAAGTGGGTTGTGGGTGAGGAGTTGAGGAGTCACCGTTGCCATCTTGGATGACGTCACCGCCGCCATCTTGGATGACGTCACCCGCCGCCATCTTGTTTCCGGTCGCCATCTTGTTTCCGGCCGCCATCTTGTTTCCGGTCGCCATATTGGATTTTCATTTTCTCCTGCTC
>PNEQ01062526.1:109976-120388 GCA_003012365.1 Medauroidea extradentata | reverse complement strand
ACGAATTTCGCGTAATTATCTGGAAGCAGACTGGATCAAAGATACCGTACCTACACATTGAAAAATCTTTCGCACTTTTACAAAATAATTCTTTGTGAACTAGTTTCCAAAAAACTGTACGTTACAGAAGTACTGTAAATTTTACAGGAAATGCTTGGAAATGTACAAATACATATAGTTTCACAAGCTTTTTTAGACATTTACAAATAATGTTTGCAGGTTTTAAACCGATTGTTTCAAGTGACAATAAACATTTTGGCAACCAGTCTCCGAGAAATTTTTTTTTGTAAAAGTACAAAACTATTTTTTTAATGTGGTCTTCGGACTATATTTCATTTCATGCCGGACAATATTCTCATGAAAATGTATTCATGTAGTTCCCTTAGATTTTTAGAAAATGTAGACTACTTTAATTGCCTGTGAGGTTGTGGTAATGCCACAGAATATGTAGGAATACAGAAGTTAAATAACCGGTAGGACAGAGAACTCAGTCACACTCGCCAGCAAAATGACTTCCCTGTCCAGCAACATGGCGGAGACGCCTACCGCCAATCAGTGTAAGACGACTGCCCTGCTAGCCGGCAGTCAGGCCAATAGGAAACCTGCTGTAACATGCAGGAGCCAATCATACACGGGGCAGGTATCAACAACCTCGGGCAACCAATAAGTGGAGAAGTTCGCCCGTATCAAACGAGCCGCCGCGTCATTTCACGTCTGTATTACTGTTTAGTCTGTGGTAATGCCTAGACTGATAAATGTTTCGAAAATCGTTTAAAAGTTTTTTTTCTGGTAAAAGTACGATTTTTTATAATTTACTGTGCAATCAGTAGAGACTGTAAACTGTGGCGGCTTCACAGGCGTATAGGCTAGCCTAAGAATATGTAATCAAGACCACAGCTGCTCTTCTGATACAGTGATATGGGCCTGCATTTAGATACAGTGTTATTATTGGCTCATCAACTTCAAGGTGGTGTCAAGTAAGTCAATGGGCACGGTCGTAGAAGAACAGGTCTGGACACTAGCCTGGAAACTTGACCCCCTTATTGTTTGGCTGTAGTTCACCAAGTTCACGACAATGCTATAGGATTTTTGGCGCTGCTGTTAGGGCGGTCGGCTCAAACTCCGCCCACTTCCTCCCCACTAAGATAAACAATTTATCAAAACGTATTTTTTATCAATTTACGAAATACTTCCTTCGCTCACAAATTTAAGGAAAGGCTCAAGCAAACTTTATTTACTTTATAAATTTAACAATGGGAAAAAGTGGACGGAGTTTGAGTCCGACCGCCCGAAAAAACAGCGCCAAAAAAAAAACACTCTCGGTAACTTGACGAACTACAGCCAAACAAGGGGGTGGAAGCAAAATACATTGTTAGATAGGCGAGTGTCCAGACCTGTTCTTCTACGACCGTGGCCAACGGGCAATTGCAAAAGTATCACGAACCTACAGTTGCTGGAATTCAAGAAAACGAGAATTTTTCAGGTCCATAGTAATCCGACATCTGCTGTTGGTTGATAGCATGTTTGTTGCGTCTGAAGGATGTTTTCAACCAATGATACGAGGTAAACTGTAGAATACTCATTATTGTTAGGGGCATGAACTATTCGCGAGTAGAATTTTACCCCAGTTTGTTTCAGTACCTTACGTGCACATCAGCAGCTCTGCTTCATGGTTATTGTGACGTCCCTCATTTGACTGTTCCAATCATAATATGTCGAGATGATTGAGTATCGCGGGAAAACTTGACTGTTTGCTGGATTTCAAGGTACGGTAAGCTTACCATAAGATCACTGGCTTCTGCACGTACGTAAAGCTGTTACCCTATTCGTCTGAGCCAATGATATGCCCGGTATTGTAATATGCAGTGCCTGTTATTGGTCTGAATACAGCTACGTTGTGTCACACGTTTATAACCCAGTCATTCACGCTGCTTGAAACGACAGCGTTTTCAAGGGTTCACTTGGCACAACATTTTTTTTTTTTTTTTTTTTTTTTCGCGATATACCATCATTCATTAGTAGGGACTGGAAAATTTCGCGAATTCAATGACCTGCAGGCTAGAATCCATAGTACTATGCATACTCAGGCCCCGACTATTTGTCCACTAGCTGCTACTCAGTGGAACAACAGACAATGAACGAATATACGAGGCTTGAGTATGCACAGTACAATGGATTCTAGCCTACATGGCATTGAAATTGCGAAATTTTCAAGTCCCTATTCATTATAGATGATGATTAGAGATGATGGTATACGCGAAAATTTTTTGTGTGAGCATAGCCTTGAAAACACTGACATAACGTGGATGTATGCAGACCAATAACATACACTGAATATTACAACAGCGGGATTATTATTGGCTCAGTCAAATAGGGCAACAGCTCCACGTACAAGCGAAAGCCAGTCATCTTTTCATAAGCTGGACGTACGTTGAAGCCTAGCAAATAGCCAAGTTTTCCCGCGATAAACCATCATCTCTAATGATGATATAGCGCGAAAATGTTTTGGGCCAACGTATCCTTGAAGTGGGTATCAAATATTACAATACTCTTATAATCACGGCGTCTTGAGCCAAGCTTCGATATGTGAACAAACAGCCAGTGTTAAAGAACAATTTGTTGAGTAACTGACCAAAATCTCTTTTGCTTCAATTCACTTCATTTTAATTGTGTCACTTCCGGACAGTACCAGCTCCCATATTGAGAATATGAGAACATTTTTACAGGAATAAAAATGTAGGAAAATATATAATATGAAGCGTTCGAGAGCTTAATTAGTGAACATAAAAAATTTGTTCACAATATTCACGGTGTTATTTTTATGCGTGCGTGCTAAATTGTTGTATTACAGAAAACATGTAGTCGCTAGCAACGTCTAGAAGACTAACATTATTTTGCAAAAATACAGAATTTTGAATTTCACAACTATACAGTCTTTAAGTCTCGGCCTTATTGCATTGTGAAGACACGATTTGCTGTAGTTTCAGGCTTGCCTTCTTTATTCCAGCACATTATTGACAGAAAATGCACATAAAAATCTGCCGGCCGCAAAAAAAAAAAGTGTTTACGGAAAAATAAACTTACCTCGTCGCCATCTTGAAAGACACTTAACCTCTTACTCCAGTCGCTGCAGGAACTACTTGCGAGGCGTGTTGTTTTCGTCCGCGCTATATTCTGAGCGGATACACACACAGTCCAGAAAATAAATATTCTAATGCGTAGGCATATAATTTGTCTGAATTTATGTTAGCAGAGTGAATAAGTTAACTCATATAACTGAGTTTACATTTTGCTGAAATCTTCTGGTAAATATGGTATGTTTCTCCAAACACTGAAAGGCCTTAAACATGAGGCGAGCATATAAATTTCGTAAGGCTGATCCGTTACTCAGTGAGTAGATCAATAATTACGTTTTCACTTGCATCTTGTCTACGTTATGTTTGGATCAGTTTTATATTAAAATAAAAAAAAATTGCTAGCATTGAAACAGCGAATTTATTTTGTGTAGTGAACACACAATAAATATTTTTTTGCCCCCATTATTTTACTGGTGACAACTAAATATTATTTGGCTGTCCGAGTACTTACAAAATATTTTGTAGCTGCCGCGTACTCTCCCCGTTGTAACACTGTGCGTCACAGAATCAAAACGTATTTTCGCACGTTCTTAAATCCCACCGAACGGTAGGCCTATTCAACCCGCGAGAGATTCCCTCGGAATGCGGACGCGTTTGCTAGCAACGACCGTACCATACTGCGTGGCAACATTCACCGAGTTTGCGCGCCACGGTTACAGTTCGGATGGTTGTTATGGCGGGATCGTGTAGATTACCGTACCGAAACGTGCCCGTTAAACAAACACTTCCTTGGAAGGGAAGTAGAAACGTGTGTGTTGTGTGTGCGCACTGGTGCATTGAAGTCCTGGTTATTTCTTCATTTTCAGTCAGTTTGTATCTGCCACCACACATTAGTAGAGGCCTGAAAAATACGCGTTTTATTTTAGGCACAAGCTAGAATTGCACCAAATGTACGTTCTCGTCACTTTCATAACTGGTCCTTGACATATTTGACACCTCGCGTAAGTCGCTGAGCCATTAATTAAAATTTAACTCAATGCTGACCAATATCACCGTGACAGCGAACAGCTGATGAACAACTGCTGTTTACGTGAGTGCACAGATGTTCTTGGAGGCTAGCCTACAAATCGGTGGATCCGGCCTCTACACATTAGTAGAGGCACATTATTTCGCGTATTGATTCTAGCTCAGGTTGAACTTAAATAACGTATACTTCACTCCTTCTGATTAGACAAGGGCGATTTTTATTTGACAACTGCAAGCCAGTTATACGAGGGTTAATTTTTTTTTAAACCTCCGATCGGCTGTAATAAAAAAAAACCGGGAATGAATTACGAAATTATTTTAATGTCAAAAGAAACGCATCTTTACACTATTGTTCCACATAATCACCGTGTATATTGAGGCATTTGTCGTACCGATGCATCAGCTTGCCTATACCCTCTGCAAAGAATGATGCCTCCTGCCTATTCCGCCACGTTTTAACAGTGTCCTGCAGTTCATCATGGGTGTTGAAGCGTCGTCCTCCAAGCCACTTCTTCAACGTGGGGAAAAGGCGGAAGTCACTCGGTGCCAAATCCGGACTGTAAGGAGGGTATCTGCAAGCTGGTGCATCGTTACGACAAATGCCTCAATCTGCACGGTGTTACTGTGTAACAATAGTGTAAAGATGTACGTTTCTTTTGACATTAAAATAATTTCCTAACTCATTCCCGTTTTTTTATTACAGCCGATCGGAGGTTGAAAAAAATAACCCTTGTAAATAAGGGAACAAGCCATGGGGATATCATATCACGTACACGTTTGCTCAGTTAGAAGCCAATGGATATTCGGCTTCAGCCGGTACACGTAAAGAATTGAGAAGTGTAGGCTGTTGCCAGATGAATACGCGAAATACTCGTGCCTCTACACATTAACATAGTCTGTTCACTTTAAGCTGAACACTCCCTAACACTTTTAATATCCAAAAACTTTATTTTATTTGGGCCAAATATTATAAGTTTTGAGACTGGGTGAATGTTTGCACCTGTATTTTGTCCCACGAAAATGTTCAGGTCAAAAATATTACAAATGATAGCAAAATGGCTGCAGCAAGATTAATTTAAGCATAGTGCTCACTTTATCGTGAACAGACTATACAAATCATTAGTGCCCTGAAAATTCGCGTTTTCTTTCCGACACAAGCTAGAATTCCAGCAACTGCACGTTCGTGTCACTTTCGCAAATGGCCCTCGACTTATTTGTAGAGCCACGATTTTATGGCGCAAAGATTTTTGCAACATTTGGTTTCGATGCATCATGTGCACACCTGCAGCTCTGCTACATCGTCTGTGGTTGGATGATTTTAATGTCACTTGCCTTGGCGAATTATAGACGTACTGACTCACAATAATCTTATTCTGATTGGTGAAGTCAAAGAAGAAACGTGTCTGAACAGAGACACGCTGCCAATAACCTTGAAACAGAACTGCCGATGTGCACGTGAGTCACTGAAACAAAGTGGGGCAAAAATCTTTTCGCGACAAACTCGTGGCCCTTGACTTATTTGACACCTCCTGGAAGTCACTGAGCCAATAACAAAAATGTAACTAATCACGTGCCCATTTGACCGTGGAAGCGAGCAGCTGATGAACAGCTGCTGTCTGCTTGAGAAAACATACATTCTTGGAGGCTAGCCTACTCGTCAGTCAACCCGCGAATTTTTTTCAGGGCTATACAAATCATTTATGAAGTGTAATCTTGTTTTGAAAAAAAAAAAAAAAAGCAATATTGTTTGTTTCCGTATGCCCTGAGCATGTAGCTTTACTGTACAGCTGTTATATTAATATTGTTGCAGCTTGTTAGCCAAAATTCTTTAACGAGAAACTACTAAATGAGCGATCGGTACCTTTATCCACGAAAAGAAAACATGTTTAAACCTACGCTTCCCTATTTTTGTTTTCTAGATATATTTAGAAACATAGTTTCGGGGCAACTCAAAATTTACAATACTGCTTATTCAGACAGCAGTACACTGACCAGGGAAGTCTTTTCAGGTTTTTCTTTGAGGGCGGAGGGGGAGGGGGCTACATTTTTGTTTCAGCGACGGTGATCTTGTTGCATCTTTTTTTATCCATTAAGCATGCATAAATTAGAAACTTTAATAAAACAACTTCCGTTTTATGTGCTAAAGGTCGCATTATTTTAATTACAAAATACAAAAAATATATATTTTTTATGCACTTAAAATTCATAATCCAGGGAGGGGGCATTTGCATCCTCCCCCTGCGCCGCCTAAATGACCACCCTGCGCTGAACAAAAGCTACGGAACAATTTATGTGTTAACAGAAATGAAATAACATGAATTAATTCAATCCTTCCACCTCAACCCATTAGGTACACATATTTGTCATAAGCAGTGACCCAGAAATTAATCGAATTCAATGATCTGCCGGTTGGATTCCACATTCCTATGTACACTCTGACTTCAGCTACTCCTTCATTGGCTATTGCTTAAGAAAGCTGACAGTTTTACATGTGACAAGATAATGCAGGAATTATCTTGCAGTGTTGCTGTTCGTTCACAGACCTCAAGGATAAATTCAGTAAACAGTGGCCCAGATTACCACTACTATGTGACAACTAGTCCCGCGAGAAAAATGCGAACTACCCCTGTGTTGTCCTCGACGACCGCGTGCAACTTGTGTGGCGCACCACAGCCCCGGCCATAATACTGTGACACAGACAGCTTGCTCGGTCTTTGCCGCGTTACGTCTCTACTGACCGTGTGCCATGAACTCATGTCAGGCGCAGTACATTTCCCCTCCCTGTGACGTGTCTATCTACTACTAGCGCCACGCTTCTTCCCCTCACGGGAGGACCAGTTGTGGTCGAGTAGTACGTGCAGAAGTTTAAAACCTAACTTTTCTTCGCATGAGTTTGCGAAATTATCGGGGGTCTAGTCATTTGCATAGAGCCGTCCGTATAAGTTTCTCTAGTATTTGATGCAACTCACGTCACGAGCCACCCCTACGAAATCTCAACCAATCCCTCCACCCCACCCCTGTCAACATTGTTGAAACCACCCGGGCCACTTTCCTCGAGAAACTACTCCCATCGCCTTCCTTTCTCTTTCTCTCTCTCTCCCTTTGTCCCTTTCCCTCTCGTCCGCGCTTCTTTTCCTTACCCACTCGTCGACATTTTATTACTCGACTTCCGGAGTGTTTCATTTTCTCTTGATTGATTCCCTAGGGTGAAAGGGTGCGAAGTTTTTCCCACCCCTCCAACCCCCCCCCCCTTTCTTTTTTCTTTTTGGCTCCACTCGGCTTCCATCTTCCCTCTCTCTTCCATCTCTTCTTTTCTTCTCGTCGTCACTTCGTCTTGTGTCTCGCGGTCCACTCTTCCCCACTCTTTTGTCCGCGGGAGGGGAAGTGCGGCAGGGTTGCCAACTTAACGACTTTGTCGCTAGATAAACGGCAGTATTTCTGCGTTAAATATTCTGTTTGATATCCAAGCAAAACGAGACTAATTTTTCTGAGTAGCCTATTTAACTTGCTATTTTTTTTTGTTTACGTCTGTTTATTTCTAATTTTGTAACTGTACCTGTAGTTATGAAATTATTTTTAAAATGGTCTAAAATATTTTTTTAACGTTCAGTATTTATAAATTAGTTACATTGTGAAAATCTTTCCAGAATATTGCAGCATCATTTTTTTCTACCGGTTCTATGCTGTTGATAACTTTTTATGTGACACTGTTGGCAACCCTGCCGGGTTGGCGGGCCGAATTCGCGCAGAGAGGAGGCGAACAAAGGAAGAGCGAGTATATCTGAGAGAGCAGCGGCGGAGAATCGGTTGGGATGCAGCAGCTGTAAGTGCGGAAATGGTTGTGAAAGGAAGGGTGGTTCGTGTAGGCGAGGGGTAGAAGGGCATAGCAAGTACGAACGAAGACGGAGAGAGGGTAGCGAAAGTGCGTAACTCCTGCTGAAAACAGCCAGCCAAGAAATTCAACAGGAAGGGAAAAATACGACCTACCGAAGAGCGTGATGGACTAAAAACTACATGCGGTGTTTTATTACCTGCAGCTCTCATCAACCGTAAAGTGACGCGTAAAATAACAGTTACGTCTGAGAACGTATGTCAAGTTTGGTTGCTCGTAAATGTCCAAATTTTGCGTGTTACGGTTTTATGTACGACACTAAAACCTACTGACATACGGAACTGAAAATATTCGCAGTAAATAACAATGTTGCAGGCTACAAGTTTACATGTATGAAAACCAAAAATAATATTTTTTCGTATCTAGATAAAAATGTTGAAATTTGAAATAAAAGTTTGAAACATTCAACAATTATTTTTTAATCCAAGAGTATTTTATTTATGTCAACCTCTAGCCTGCTACATTTTTATGCACTGCGATTTTTTTTTTCAGTTTGGCATGTTAGTAGGTTTAAGTGTTATATGTAGGACAGTGACATGCAAATCTTGACATTTACGAGCTGTTACGTAAAAACTACGATAGTTACAAAAAAAATCGTAAGAGCAAAATTTAGTCAAAATTTATGTCTTAAAATAAGAAAGAAAAGGTACCTTGTACACATATAAAAAATTAATATTTGGCGATGAAAGTTGTTGTAGCCGCGCCCTTAAGTGTAATAAATTCATTAAAAAAATTTTTTTTTACCGAATTACGTTAGATTTGCAGACGAAACTTTTGAGTGTAGTTTCCTCTTACAAAACAGTTTTAGCTCTTATAGTTTTCTCATAGCGGTGCGTCAAAGTAAAAATTTACTTGTTACCCTGCCAAGAAAATAGTGAAAACCAGTTTATTAACGTAAGTGAAATAATTAACAGTGAAATAACATGTCATGGGCTTCGTAATAAAACATTAAGGAACATCCTGCGAACAATTTTTATATTTAAAAAATTGTTAATTTTTAAGAAAACTTTTTTTTTTTTTTTGCATTTCTGTGATTGAAAAAAAATATTCAAAACATGGCATTGTGGGTTTTTAAGTGCTTTATTGAATAGCTCATGGGATGTGAATTTACAGTAGGTTGATTGGTTTTCACTATTTGCATGGCAACGTAACAAGCAAAATTTGACTTTAAGGCACCGTCACGAAAAAACTACGAGAGCTAAAATTAATTTTAAGATAAAATTACACTCAAGTATCGTTTGCAAAATTAACGATATTTCATAAAGACATAAATTTATGATTTTATCATACGTGAACAAACTTAAGCACATTATGGAGTTAAAAAAAGTTTTAATTAACTACCGATAATCTACACTTTGCTGCGGGTGTATTTCTATATTCTGTACATGTCGCTTGGCAAGGTACAACCACTATACTCTGTCCACCGTCAAGGTTGCAGCAGAATTAAAAATTGCTAATGAAATAAATCGAAGCAATTGAATTGTATTTTGATTCCTCACGTTGTGATTGTGCCGTAGCATAGTTACCTTGTATTTTTCAATATTTCAAATGAATTTTGCGCTTTGAAAAAAAATGTTATTGGCATCCACTTGGATGAATTAGCTGCAACCTTAGAATGGATAGAGTATAGATTATCGGGAGTTAGTTCAGTTTCCAGTGTGCCCTGATTGCACCATAATTTCGGCGTAGGCAGTGACGTTGGTACAGTAATGGGCTCGGATAGAAAAATGGGGGGGGGGGGCACGGTTGACACGTATCTTCCCAGAGTCCACCTTCGCTTAATTAAGAGGGTGTGGTTATACAATTCAACGCTAAAAGCATTAATCTTTAACTATAGGTTTCTTGAAGCCATTTTGCAAAAATTAAACAGTAGCAATCCTAGACAATAGTTTTAGCCAACGTTGTAAACAAAATTGTTTCCAGTGTTACGAACTTCCGAGACACGTTCACTGACGCCGAAACCTCGTGCATTTAACTGCGGCGCAAGAGATCACGCGTAATGAATTAGTAATTCTGGAGAAATATTTACTCATAAAGTTGGAAAATACCATTATCTAAGATTGCCATTGAGTATTTTATCCATATTGGCTTCGAAAAAAGCATAAAAATAAATTGATGCTTACAACGTTCATTTATCTACCACGCACTCTTAAGAGGAGTCCTCTACTGGCGCATGGACGGTGTATTATTTTTTACGCGAAACCACTTAACTTATTTATATTCCGTTTATCTGCGAAAATAACACGCACTAGAAACTACGATACTACAAATTTAAGAGTTCAGCACGGTTGTTAGAAACGTGATTTTCGGGCCTCTCAAAATGGCTGAAAACGTTTTTTTTTTTTTTTTTTTTTTTTTTTTTTTTTTTTTTTTTTTTTTTTTTTTTTTTTTTTATTTTTTTTTTTTTTTTTTTATTT
>PNEQ01062526.1:0-109876 GCA_003012365.1 Medauroidea extradentata | reverse complement strand
ATAGTTGTGCAAAAATTAAAATTCAGTGTCCCCGCTTAAAATCCTATAATAAACAGGACTACAACGAAAAAAATTTTACGCCTTTTTGGCGCGCTGTGAATAGAGGCGACATGAGTCTTGTCGAACGTGGCTCTTATCATACCGCTGTTCCACTCGTCAAAACGCGGAAATTTAAAACCGGTACACGCTTCTCTTAAAAGCCACTGACCCTTATTGACATAGTAAAGTGTAAATACAAACAGGTTTTCCACGTGTACTGCAATATGTCTTATTGTATTCTTGTGTCTCAGCATGAAATGTATACAAGCAAGATAAATACACAAATAGTTAAAAATTCCAAAAATAGACATTTTGATTTTAAGTTCATTCTAGTCATTCGTATAAATTTCATAATAAAGGAATAAATCTTTTGAACTCAAAAGTCGGCCCAGTTTCAACAGACATGTTCCTGTTCAAATTTTCATAAAGTCTGAAGCCAAGTTATGTTATTCAGGTATGTCGAGCTCCAGCGTCCTCTCCCAAAATGAAATCCTAGTTACGCCACTGACAGCTCTTATCTTCATTATTATTATTTTTTTTCAAAACCACTCCTACTCATTTACAAGCATTCGATTTCGAGAACGCTTCGCAAGTATGCTCGTTCCCTACAAAAATTCAGTATTAAAGATACGACACATACACAACTCTCTTCATGAGGAGCATTCTGCTTCAGGTAGAGTTTACACAATATATAGATTACATAAGGCTATAATGAGTTAAAAACAAACATCATCACTGCTGTTACAACTTAAGAAACCCAGGTATAGACAGTTCAGGATAACACGAGCACTCAGAAAAACCCTGCTACGGTTCTATTTTCAGCCAATTCGTATCTTTACACACGTAACTGCTAACGACCTCTCTGGACACATCACTTTATGTTTGTGCGTGGAATATAAATCGTGCAGTCAGTATGAATTGATACAGTTTAATAAAAATAGTTTAATTATAAAAAATTCCATTATGTCAATTTCTGTGATTTTTTTCTCAGTATTGTTGAATTTAAGTATAAAAATACACAGAACTATATTGCGTAACTTCGCTGCCAACCATGCAAGCAGTAAGGCAACTATAATTAATATTGAATTATAATGCAGTAACGGTTAGTGATATTTTCAAAGGTTAAATTTTTAGTGCTCACTTTATCCCGATCGACCTATATGTTATCACATGAGGATGTAAACTGAAATATTATAATTCAGAAACATTATAGCTCCTGCCATTTATCACTTTCTCTTTGGGAATAAATGTGTTAACACGTTAATATGAATAAAGCGACTGTATCAATATGAATATGAAATAATACGAGCATCCTCAGTAATACAATAGAGAATTTTTGTACATAACAAAAAGAAATAACAATGAACATAACAAATACTGCACAATCTTTGGGGTTTCGTATAGAAGTTAAAAATATGAATTACAAGCAATTAGCAGCAGAGGTACAGTACGCACAGCAAGCTACGTACAACAAATGACGTAAACAATAACCACATGAACGGCACATGTGATAAAATTGGCATTCCTCCCCCCTCCATCCATCCACAGTCTTTACTTTTCTCACGAATCAAGAACGTCGCGATTAAAATGACGACGGGAATACCCGAGTACAATGCGTTCGTCATTTTTGGGGCTCTTCAACCCGCGCTATGCCATAAAGGTTTTCCCTTCCGCGTTTTTCGTATTTGTACCCTGCGTGCAATACGCTAGTCTGTAGTACCGAACTTTAAAAGAAAAAAAAAATGAGACGTTTACCTCATCATGACGTAGACCAAAATGAAAAGTTACGTGTTTCCTGCTACTGTCTAAAATAATTTTTTTTTCATTCACAAGTTTTTTTTTTTTTTTTTTTTTTTTATTCTAACAAACCTTTGTACAAGTACAAATATTTTCCCTGCAAAATAATTTGTTTGTGGTGTTGCAAGGATTTACTACGTAAAAAACCTGGGAAATTTTTATAGCTAACCGAGCGTGGTGGAGTAGTGAGTAAACACTCGCTTTATTCGGGAGGACTCCGATACGGTCCTCGGCTCCGGGAATCCTGATTTCGGTTTTCCAGGGTTTTCCGAAGTCACTCCAGATGAATGTTGGGATGATTCCTTCAACAAGCCCTGGTCCCTTTCCTTGTGTACCTCTAGTAAGGCCCTGTACTGTCCGAGGACACGTAAATATCTAAATAAATAAATGTAAAAAGAAACACGGGTATGTCGGAAATCGTGTAGTCACTCGCAAGTCACATCCTGCGGTACCGTCAACTGGGGTTACGTGCGACTGCAGGAAAACTTGCCGACATCTTTTCAGTAATTCCGTGTGTTGCTGCCCTGACTTACAGGGTATGGAAAGGTTCGATGTCGAACGAATTCGTTGAGAATTTTTTTTGCCGATTTGATATTTTATCAGCGGACGTTTATTTACATAGCACCATGTCATCCGTTCGTCCGCCAGTTTTTTTTTGGTCCATTCCATCCGTCAGAAATGCTAGCGATTTACAAAAACGCGTCATCCGTCCGTCGTTATTCCTTTCATATGCAATGCTACAAATGTACGAACAGAAAACTTATGTGAGATATAAAAAAAATTCCCTTAAATATGTTATTTATTTTCACAGATATTTAGTCAATCTACAGCTACTTATAATTGCGACCACTGTTCTTCGCCACAAAGAAATTTTTTGAGCATGCATTTTTATTAGTTAAATTACTTAAAGTGTAAAGGGAGTAAGCATTATGTAAAAAAATTCTTTCGATTGCTGATTTAATTTTTCCCGAATGCCAAAACTATCATTATCGTACTAAAACAATTAATTTACAGCGACATCTAACAAATATAAAAAGAAATTCACAGTCTTCTTATGAAAATAAACAGTTCAAACGATCGTCGCCATCTTTAGAAAGCTGTAAATTCACCCGTCCGTCCGAAAAAATTAAAGCTTGGCAAGCTTTCGGCGGACGGACGGATAGAATTATTCCAGACACCTGATTGGCTGGAAGTCATGTGATCGATGGACAGTTGATGGACGGACGGGCGCTACGGGTCATTGTAAATCCCCCTTTACTTTCGAGTAAAAATAAAAAAAAGTTTTTTTAATAAGACCTTAAAACCACTAAACCTACAGAAATGGAAAAACTGTGATTTTATATTTTTCATATAATGTCTAGGTGTAGGCCGCTATAGTAACAATTTCAAAAATACTTGCGTTTTCATTTAAAAATAATTGTGATATCCGTAAAACCCTCGCGTATAGATTTTAGAGTAGTAAAATTATTTAAAAAAAAAAAAAATACGCGGAATTTTTTTCAAATTCGGTTATTATAGAGGCCTAGATTTCCAAGGTCCTCAAAAGTGCTAAAATTTTTTTTTCTTCACTTAGCTGTACATGAGAAAATATCAACCGTAATCATAAAACAAAATCATAGAAACTTGCATAGGACTTCACCACACACCTTCCACAACACAATAACATGGTCACAGCTTGAAGTCCTATTCAGAAACACAGTCTACGAGAACTCTGCACGCTAGTTTAGTCCTTTGTCCTAGATGCGAAGATATGTTTGACGCACGTGTTATAATTCGACTTATCACCTTCTCCATTTCCTTGACTGAAAAAAAAAAAAAAAAAAAAACTATCATTCACGAATGTTTAATTGCCAGTTCTAATACAAGGCTATAAATTTTTTATTTGACAAAAATTATTCGTTTTATTTTATTACAAGTCCAAACTTTTTAGTTTTACAAGGAACTTCCTTGGCAACTTAGTTTCCAGAGTTTTCGTTATTGAACCATGCACTCGTCGATAATTTGAAGAATACGTGCAGTGACATGTTTCGTAAATTTTTATGGGTGTGTACAACCATTTAACTGTGTGCCTACTCAACTTTCAGTAATAAAGTTGAAGTGTGGTTATCAGTCTCATAAAAAATTACTTGTCAATGGAATAATTTTAATATAATCTGCCTCTATTATACCAAAAGTATTTTACGTGAAAAAAAAAATTTAAAAATATTACAAAACTGAAAAACCTCGCAAATCTTTATATTTAATTGATACATTTCACAAACAAAAATTATGAGTAAAACTAATTATTCATTTATTTACTTGGTTTGTATATAATTGATTCCTTGTGTTCAAAATAACCCTAAATAATCCATGTAGCCTATAATACTAAGTTTGGAAGAATTATTTTTAAAATTGTATGTAATATAATATATAAATTTTAAAATAACAATTTTATGTTTCCGACCTCGTGACTGGAAGCTTTGTAAGGCAGAGCCCTCAAGTATTTGCTGTTGTTTGATTGCGTATTATTGAGCTCTAGTGTCGAGGGGATAATCCGAGATTCTGAGATCACTCGACCTCGTGTCAGTTGATTAGCATAGAGTCGGTATGAAACCAACAGCTAGGAGTAGATGTGTTCCTAGAGAGACGGCGATAAACAGTAACTTCAAACAATCCTCGAGTTGTCTGCAGAACTATGAGGTGAAGGTATTATATCTAGCCAGTAGCATTCAAAGTCTAAGTACGAGTTCTCCAGAAACACGGCTGCAGTATTAGCAACAAAACGTTGGCTAATTCTTGATGCATATCTTGCCTGTACTCAGTATAATACCGCATCCCCTGAAATACGACGAATTCTCTCTACTGTACGGAACAGTTCGGAGCACACTAAATTCATGGAATTTCTTCATCTTTATATACGATTTTACTGTTCCTTTTGATTTTACCTAACAAAATCTAAACCCTCTACTTTACTGTCGTTGCTTCCAGTGAAGAGGCGTTTCAGATATAAAAAATTATATTTGCTTTATGTATATATTTAATTTTTTTTTCAATTCGTAATTTAAAGTTTTAACCGACCAATCTACGACACTTCTCCACAAATTTGTGTGATCACACACACACACACACACACACGAACTAGCAGCACGCCCGCGGATTTGCACGCGTGTATTTCTCAGAGCAGATGTCTCTTTGTACACCGGATAGGCAGTTAAGTCACCCAGCGTTAGAATAATAAATCTGCTAGCTGAACTATTTCTGCAGCAAGATAATAGCTGTCCACGCGAATAGCAGTCTTAAGTTTGTCCCAGCTACTAATAGCGACTTCGCCTGGGCCTTATTTATAGTCGCAGCAAAGTTGACATTGTGGGATGGTTACAGACTGTTAAATATAAGAGATTAGTCTAATGAAATAAGTAGTTTACGTGGTATTAAGACAGATTTCCCTCGAGCACAACCATTGGTGATGGTTCCCTCAATAACATATCTGTTTTTCAAAACCTTCACTTAAAATTAAGTGGCACTAAGGAATTTTGACGGTAATATTTCGCTGAAATTTAAACTTATTTGCTGCCCCAACCTAGAGGTTAGTGAGATGGTATATGTGAGCTCATGCTGTCGAGGAACTTTAGTGGATAGTGTATTGCATGATCCATTTTCATCACTTTTGAACGACTTCATCCAAATTACCCTAATTTCATCTGCCTTGCAGAATTTTTTGTGTCAGACTTGCACGTTTGCACAACATTTAAAAGGTATTTCAGCCCAGAAACTCCCGAACAATATATTGGAGCTACAAACAACTGCGCCACATAAAGTCGAAATTATTCATAAAAACAACTTTTAAAAATGAAATATTAATTTCCTGGGTTCATAGAGGTTGTACAATAACGCGTCTCGATAGAGGTGAAGAATGAAACTCCTGTACTATTTATTTCTCGCTGGTCGTTCTTGCTTTTCTGATCGTCTGCCATAAATTTTCACAAACAAAGCTTTCTATTTAATAAAGATATCTAACATAATAAAATACTTGCATTACTTTTGTGAGGTACTCACGTAAGCATCATTCTGACTCGAATACCACTTCAATATATCTACTGCTTAGATAAGTATAATCGGCTATTAATAAAAAACATTTATGCCTTTTCGCCTCTTAGGTGTCGAATTTCGAAAAGTCTTAATTATACACCTTAAATATTTGTTCAAGTATCCAAGTGAAGTGAAAATCGCGACGGTAGCTTAGTCAAAGCAAAATCGATCATTCATTGAAAATCACATATCGCTCCTGTGCATTACTGAGATTTAGAATTTTGAAATATTTTGAACCTTTTTACTGTAATTTACCTAATCATCATCCTGAAGCAAAAGTAAGCTGAATATCTCGATGGGTTCTATATGTATCGAAGATTTGTCGAAAATACATTAGGCCTACAGATTTTTTCACCTCATAAGATAATGAATTATCGCCGATTAATTAAAAACACATTTCATCACTTTTCACCCCTTTTAACCTCCTTAGGTAGAGAATTCAGAAAATTCCTGAAATCATTTTCCAGGTATTTGAGTAAGCATCAAATTTAAACAAAAATAACATCACTATATAAATATCAATGGGATATATATATATATATATATATATATATATATATATATATATATATATATATATATATATATATATATATATTGTGAATAGAAAACGCATCCTATTTTAACATCTTTGGGACCGAATTCGAAAAATATATTTTAACGCTACTTGGAAAATATACAATAGCTTAATTCGAAAGCAAAGAGCACTTCGATATCTCGATTTCACATATATCCACCCCTTTAATTAAAGAATTTCGAAACGTTTTGGAGTTATGTCTTAGACATTTGTATACGTAACCAATTGAAGTAAAAATCACGACGATAGCCTATTGTGTTTAAGTGATACAGACTATACATAAATTACACATTTTGCCCCTATTTACTGCTGGGGGTAGAATTTTTAAAGAAAAATCCTAAAACGGCTGTTTAGGTATTTACGTAAGCAACATTTTGAAGTGAATACCAACTCTCTATCCCGAAGGATTCGTTAGATATCGACAGTTAATCGGAAACACATTTAAGGTCTTTTCACCCCGTAAATGTTGAATTTCGAAAAATCCTTAAATTGGCTAATATGCATTTTTATGTGTGTCCTAATAAGGTAGAAATCACAATGATAGGCTGACGGGTTCGAGCTCTATCTAAGTCTCTTCGGAAATACATTTCACCAATTTTCACCCCCTTAGAGACCGAATTTCGAAAAATTCCTTCTTAGTGCTCGCCTACGACCTGAGGGGAACCCCCACAAAAAATTCCATGATTCTAGGTCCAGCGGTTTGGGCTGCAGTTTGATATGCAGTCAGTGTTCTCTCTCTCTCTCTCTCTCTCTCTCTCTCTCTCTCTATATATATATATATATATATCTGTGTGTGTGTGTGTATGTATATATACATACATACACACACTTGACATATGTAGAATATGAGCACGGATTAGATGGGTTTTAAAACCAGATATCGATTATATAAATAAAAATAATTGTGCCTTTGGCTAAGTCCACTTACACAACATTAGTTTCTCTTACGTTTATAAAAATTTTGCTGAGTAATACACCGTATTCCTGTCCGGTGCATTCCTTCAATTTTAAACAGTCCAGGTATTGTTTGCTGTATTCTCCAGCTGTGTTTAGTTGTCGAAGAGACAGCTTAACGATGTACATGTTTTCGAGATGCTGGGTGTATAATCCCTCTTGAAAAGATTATTTGGAAAAACAGTTATGTAATGAATCACATTCAGATAACCTATAAATATTTATTTTAGCCTTTTTATACAGTTTTATTTTATTTAGACGTGGGTGTAATTAAATTCACACAATTGAGAAGTAACTCACAGATATGTTTTAAAATAGTTTTTAAAAATTCAAAACCGATGACAGGTGAAACCAACTTTAGATTGCACATACACTGCTGAAATAACTACTTACAACATCAAACCAAAGACCACGCGTTTTATATTTGCGTTGTTATCAAAGTCTTCGATTTAATCTGAAAGGAACCGAGAAATAATTTGCGGACATCTTATTGTTCATTGCTAGAATTAGTTATGTCCATTGCCTCCTCCAATGGATGGTCCACTTACCACAAATGGCGTGTGATGACGGTGTTGCAAAGTAAGCTTTGTTTGTTCTCAACTGGACTTGTGTACATCCTCGTCTAATCGCCAGCCTCTTATATGCGGACTCACGCCACGTGTGTAACGTATACCGGAAGTTTTCGCAAAAAAAATTTATTTTGCACATCTTGTTTCGTATGTCTCACATGCACATCTGCAGCTATGCTTCGTGGCCACTGAGTGTTTTTTTTACTCTTAACTGCTTGGGTTCTTCTAACCAATCCCATGCGTTTTTTTATCGCAGTAGCCTTGTTGTAATTGGCATAGTCAAATGAAAGGCGTCTTTGCATTTAATTCGGAAAATCTGATTTTTGCGATAATAATATTGTCATAACAGTTCTAATGCCTCACGTGCACATCGGCAGTTCTGCTTCTTTGTTATTGGAGACGTGTAGCTATGAGGCGTGGTTTTAGTTTGGTTGTACCAATGAGGATAAGATTACTGCGTAACCACACGACTAGGGCCAGATTTACCACTAGGCACACGGCCCAGGACGTAACTTTCACAAGGGCGCACTTTTATCGAGGAGAACATGCGAAGAATTTCCCATCACGATTTTTAAAAACGCCAATATGGCGAAGAGAAAAATATTATGCCTTTAATTTTTGCATTGTTGACTTATGCTGTCTCTATTAGTTTTATCTGCTCTGTGGCCAATCCTTCTATTTATTATCATATAACTGTATTACAATTAAGCTCATTCATTATTATGTTATTACTATAATTACACATAGACTGACTGGCCTAGGGCGCCTAGAAGCTTCAATCCGGCCCTGCACACGTCTATGGTACAGAATAGTTAGGAATACAGAAGTTGAACAGCAGGTAGGACAGCAAACTCAGTCACACACGCCAGCAAAATGGCTTCCCTGGCCAGCAACATGGCGGAGACGCCTACCGCCAATCAGCGTGAGGCAGCTACTCTGCTGGCCGGCAGCCAGGCCAATAGGAAACCTGCAGTAACATGCAGAAGTCCATCATACACGGGACTGGTATCAACAACCTCGGGCAACCAATAAGCGGCGAAGTTCGCCCGTATAAAATGAGCCGCCACGACATTTCACATCTGTATTGCTATCTAGTCTGTGTCTATGGCATGCTGGTAGAAGCACAAGAAGCTGAGAGCTAAAAATAACACTGACCATGAAGCTGATGGTCCAAAATTATTTTCGCGAAAATCAGGTGTTCCTAGAAGGGCTCAGGGCCATAATGAACTAAGTCCGTATTTTTCTGATATTGGGAAAGATTGTGTACGGGTTTCTGCAAACCCTGTTATTTTCATTGCCAATGTAAATTGTGTACATTGTTTATTTTCTGTCCAACAAATGACATCATTGTGAACAACATCAGATTGAAGTTAAGGTTGCACTGGATAATTTAGAGCTTAATTTCTTAATTTGGTTCTAGATGGACTTGGTCCGTTATGGCTGCGAGCCTCTCAAGTGTTGTAGATGTGCACGCAAGACTCAGGGAAGTGAAACAAAGTCCTACAAAAATATTTTCGCGAAGACTTGTAGTCCCTGGTAATGTATACTGCATAGCAAGTTCCACGGAACTTACCACAAACAGGGTTTACTCTGGCCTTTAACAGGGTTTATTCGACCCATTCAAAATATTAATTTTAGGGTATTTTGTTGAATTAGTACATAATTGAGGCTGAGTGTTTGAAAAATTCCTTCGCTCCATTTAGATAACGTTTGAAATTGCATTTGTGACAAGTCATGAGAAAAGGGGCCTTATCTTCCAGATGTAAAATTTTCAGGAGAGCCCAAAGTAACCCTGTTTTCTCAGAACTAACAAATTTTTACACTTAAACTCAAATTACCACCACACACTCATTTTTTAAGTTATTTGAATACAACAAAAAACGGATTCTTCAGCATTTCATTAGTTTTTAAGTCATACGAAAAACTAAATACCACCCATATGGAAGTTAAGGTTTCTTTTCCCATTAATAGTCACATTTAGAAAACTACATAAATACCAAAATATTGAGCGAATTTTCGTTACCTTGGTTATGTTAAGCCCAGTTTACACCGAACAAATAACAGTAAAAATGTTAATACCAAAATGTTAGTTACAAAATGTTATCAACAAATTCTAAGCTATTGTATTCCATTTTATAATAATGTTGATAGCAAATGTGTTATTTACATTGCTGAAAACACCAATGTTACTAACAAAGTTGTAAGAACGATGAACGGAAGTTCATAAAAATGTTGATGACAAAAATGCCTACAACATTGCTGATATTATTGATAGTAAAATTTTTTACCAACATAATTTGATATAGACCGCCTAAGAATGTGTCGGGAAATCAATGTCATCAGCAGTGTTGGTGACAAAGTTATTAACATGTTTTTCAAATTCATAACATTTGTTGCTAGCAAATGTTAGTAACAAATGTTATTTACCATTATTTTTATAAATATTAACAAAGTTAACAACAGAATGTTGGCAACAATATTGATAACATGATGTTGTCAAACATTTTCAATCATTTTTACAACATTGTTAATAACAGTGTTGAAAACATATTTTATTAGCAATGTTATCGTCGGTGTAAACAAGGCTTTATGTTATTGACTCTTGCAGCGTACACCTAGACTGTACAGAAGTGGACAAACATCAGCGTCCCATGCAACATCTCGCCAGATCCCACTGCGGTCACCAGTGAGGGAAGTGGCAGGTAAACTTATTTTCCCCCTTCCACGTCGGGAAGTCTGGTCACGTGACGCGTGCAGCGTGGAATTGTGGTGCGTATCGTGAAGGTCTATTTGGTTGGGGGAGGGAGTAAGGCTGGGCTTGGTAAATGTCGAGGTTTGTTCTGGCTGATTTCTCCGACCGCGGTGAGGGCGCAATCGCTGGGAATTTAATTTCGTTTTCTGGAAGGGAAGAGGGGGTGGAAGAAGAGACGCACCCTCCGCGTTTTGAATGGCGGACTAACAAGGGATGACCAGGGACTAGGGAAGGGACTGAAGGGGGAAGGGGACAGAGGTCGAAGAATACCAGCATGCCAGCAAGCATGGAGCCACGTACGAGGGAGGCAAAAAGAACACAATGGATTTAAACGAATTGATTGGAACCGGGTCTGGTAGGACTCGGTTTGTTTTGGGCGCGACTCGTGCGTATGTGCAGGATTACGGGTCGCAACTGACGCAATCTGCAGCAGAGGTTGCTGTGTGTATCAGGGAGAGAGGAGGATGAGAGAGAGAGAATATATATATATGATGAGAGAGAAGAGCAAGGATAAAGGGCGAGAGTAGAGATATAAATGTATATAGAGAAGATATATGTTTAGAGAGAGGGGAGATACATAAGGAGAGAAAAATTTAGAGAGAAGATAGGAAGGAGGAGAGAGGTAGACATAGGCCTATAGAGAGGGGAGAGAGATAGACATATAGAGAAAGGAGAAATAGGAGTATATAGAGTGATATATATGCATGTGTGTATGTATAGAGAGAGGAGGAGAGATATAGAGAGAGAATGGGAGAGAGAAAAGAGAATGAATGAGAAGGGGAGAGAGAAAATTTAACGAAAGAGAAGGAGGGAGAGAAGTGAGAATGTAATAAAAAAGGGCAAGAGAAGAGGAAATGAGAACATGTGAATGATAGAGAGAGAGGGATGTAGAAACGGAAGTAGAGAGCGAAGGAGAGGAATAGGGAAGATATTAGAGGAGGTGAGGTAGTGTTCTAGCGAGTTCCAGTAATTGTGGAATTAGGTTTTGAAGCGACCGCTTCTGCGTGATTCAAATGTTTTACCAGTGTGTTTGAAAAAAGTGTTGTTTATTTGTTTAAGAAACTATTCCACATGCAGCCACATTCACAAATAAATACTATTCAGACAAATGCAGAATGTCATCTTCAGGTACTCTCGCTGATTATAAACACTGTTTCGTCGCCAAACAGCAGCGTTAAGAACACAATTTTCAGACTGTCGTACCTCAAACTAACCTGACCAAATATAAACAACTCGTATAAAGCCAAGCAATGAACGTCAGTGCAACTGTCCCGCTAGTTAATTTACGTCATCACTGCTCTAAGAGTATTGATGCAAGGTTCATATTTTGTATTTACAGTTGTGGTAGAGTTCACATTTAATTTAGCTGCTTACTTTTAAGTTGCATAAATGTGAATTTTAAATTTTTAGAAATTACTTTTTTTTAATAAATCTGTCTAGAAAATTGAAATTAATGCTGTTCTTTCTTACGGTAATTAAAGCAGTCAATTTACCTATTAGTGCCATTTTTTAAGTATCTGGAATCAAATTAAAAATATTGTACGCTTTGTAACCGGCACATAGCCTTTAAATGTAAATACATAACGTATATATATATATATTGTAAATACTGTAAATTAGGTTAGAATAGTCGTAGAAAGCCAGTTGAATTTGCATTGTAATTAGGATTGTTTGTTTTATGTGTCTCAATTGCAAAACTTGGTTTAAAATAATTAATTTGTAAGTTAGTTTTGAGTACTGGCGAGAGGCGCAGTATGACCAGAGGAGTGTGGCATTGTGTCACGGCAGATTGACGCTTAACACAGCAGGGGAGGGAAAGTTGCGAAAACATGGGGGGAAAGCGAGCAAACAGCCTTGAGCCGACGAGGGACACGCGGCGTGGATGCAGGGCACCTAGAGGCGTGGCTACGCCCCCCCCCCCCCCTTTTTACTGAACACTTTAATATTAACTTTATAATTGATCATCAGAATTTTATAAAGTTTTGCAAAATAAGTCCAAAGAGATATTAATGTTAATGTGTGTGTATTTTTAAAAGATTCAATAAATTGATACGGAGGAATGGCAGGGTTTGTTGTCGTCGTCACCTACGAGAGACGCGATTGTTCGAAGGTTAGAATTGGGCAGTCCTAGGAGAGTTTTGCCATGTAGGCGCGAAGGGAAAGTTAAGAGGACTCCTGAGGCAGCCTCCGCGAAGGGCGGACGTGTCACGGGGAGCCACCGCGGCCGATTGTAGTAAGCCGAGTATATAGAAGAACTCCGGCGACGATCTTCACGAAGGGTGGACGCGTCGCGGGTAAATTCGCGTAAATTCGCGAGAAGCCGCATATAGAACTGATTCTGGCCGCGACTGTCACTAAGAGTGCGATATTCGCGTGAGGCCGTGATTAAAAGCTTTAAAACGATAGTATAGCGTATCTCTCGTGGGACTGACGGAACAAGTCCAGGGTTCCGAAGTGTCGAAGTTCATAAACTGCCGGTGTTTCAATGCAATAATAATAGATCCCCACACTACATTAAAAGAGAGAGAATATAACAGCTTGGAGATTGTAAAATAATAGTGAAATAACTTTATCAAAATAAACATTACACAAACATAATTTTACTCTGCCTATTTGTAACAGGTAAAATAGGTAATATAAGTACCTCAAGTAATTAAGAAAATATTTTGTTTCAACTATCTTGCTCACCGAACATGACATGACACAAGTGTTCTGAAGCGGACGTTCTGAAATCCTCACAAACACCATATAAATAAAGAAAGGAAATATTCACGACTTCAATAACCTCCATGCTAGAATTCCACTGCGCTGTGCGTACTCAACCTTGGTCTATTCGCTTATTATCTGTTGTTGCAGTGAGAAGCAGCTAACTGGCAACTGGTCGGGGCTTGAATTCTGCATAGGATAGTGCATTCTAACATGCAGGTTACTGAATCCGTGAAATTTTCCGGCCCCTAGCGAAGGACGACTTGGAGTACACGCCCCCTGGCGTCACCGCAGGGGAAAATCACTATGGGAAACAAAGCTTGTTTACAAACATGCTGATTTGTTAGTTGGTAATGGGAGAAAGCAAAAATGTTGCTCATTCATAGATTTGCACGCAAGGGTACAATATATTAGTTTCAATTTCATGGTTAAGATACGCAAATACATACGATTAATGTTTACTTGAAAAAACGGCAAATTCCAAACAAATAATCAATTTTCTTGACGTATATCTCATCCGGGACGTGTGACGCCAAACAGCTAAATGAAGGTTATGTTCGACTGCGGTATCCATGGAGATATGAATTGTTTCCCACACCTGACTGAAGCTCCGTCTCTTTTCAAGTCGTCCATTGGTCGAGGCTTGAGCACAAAATAAATAAGTAATAGACAAGGTAAACTTTTTCATTGTTGCTTGTATACCAGCTCTCGGGGCGCACAAGAGTATAAACAATACCATGTGGATTAGAGGCATTGGTATATATAACCACTTGTAGTGCTTGTGGTACTGTAATTAGTTTGTATATTAATTAAATAATTAGAAAGGGTAAATTCGACGGTTCGAGGTTCAACATCAGATGATAACTAACTCTGTATATAAGAAGCATTATAATGGTGCATATTAACAATATTGTTATTTGACCAGATCTCGGGGCGTACAGGAAAGCAAACAAAGCCATATGAAAATTGAGATATTCGTTTTAACAACCGCTTATATTTCAAGAAATGCTGTAATCGTTTTGTACCTCAATTACACATTTGTAACGGCAAATGTGATGTTATTTACGTGTCAGTTTACTCCCAGATAATAAAATGGGTCTTACTAAACTGCTGTCTAACCAAACTTCTTGACAATCCAAAGCGAAAACTGTTACAGTAAAAATCACGCCTTGTCGCTTCTGTTGCTATTTATTAATTCTGTGGCTTGTGTGAAAAGTACATTCCACATGTAGTACGGACATCATTGAACTCGCAAAATATTCCTTTCCCTTGATATAACGTAATAGCTGCTTTACTGGCTGTTGTAGCACCTAGTATGGAAGACATTGTACAAGCTAGTGCGGAATATACTAACATTTAACACCACCTTGACTTGGGTTTCACTCCTCGTACATAATTTTCGATTTACCAGTCACAACACTATTGTCTTCTAACTTATTAATAAGTTCTAATTACATAGTTTTACCATTGTATAAAAATGTCATCGAATTTAGTCAACTTTATTGACGTAAATATGGCTTGGTGGCTCTGAAACGGCGAGGATCTATTGGCGATTTTAAATTAACACTTCAGATGTGTACATGAGGCATTGAAACAAAATGTTGCATAATTCTTTTCACTAAAAATCACCAGCCCTAAGCATAGGCTAAGCTGCTAGGTAAATCGACTGTAAATTAACCGTTTGCCAAAAATATATATTATTATCAGCAGAGCCCACGATTTTTCGCGAAAAGAATTCCGCAACAGTTTGTTTCAATGCCTTATGTGCGCACATACAACACGTTGTTAAACATATTGTTGGAGTTATGTGTGTATAATTACATTGGACCAACATTGCAAAACCAACATTTTACACAAAGAGTTCGAAATCATGTTTTTAAAGTACAACATAAGCAATCATTCAAGTTTACAACATAATAAGGTTACTTAATTTTTAAAAAATTTATATTATGTAATTTTTGTTCTGTTGGTTATACGTTGCAACAATTTTGGAAATCTAACTGTTGGGTAATATTTTGTTCCCAGTATGTTGGTCCAACGTTGCATTATTCCAACCATAAAAAATATTTTGTATGTAGGTTGGCTGAGCGTTGGTAACAAGTTAGTAATCATTATGTTGGTGTTAGATAGTTAATTTTTAGGGATGGACTAATACCGATACAAATACAGATGCATCGGCCTATACAGCCTAAATCGGTATCGGTGACAATCGGCCATGATCCAACCAAATCAATCATCAACAAAAATTATTTAGTTCTTGTATCCAAATGCAGTAAAACTCAAATTTTTCAAGGGACTGGATGCAAAATAACATCTTATCAGGGAAAACTTCTTGAAAGGGAAGAGGGATTTAACAAAATTGCAAAGTTGTACAATAACGTTTCGTATTCTCGTTTCAAACAAACCCAAGCAGCCGACACAGAGTAATTGCAACACACTTTCAGCTTTATTGACACGCCATTACTTGTAGAAGCCATCTCGGCCGGAAAAAATTGTCGCCATATATCCAGAGAATTCTGAAAAAATATTTTAATTATTACAACCTAAATATGCAAAAAAAATGTGCTTCCTATTTCCTATTTGGCTTTTTGATAAAACCAATTGAACTGCCAGTCAGATCACGCTGCCAAAGTAAACACAGGCACGTACCAATGAACAGCGGCGCTTCCATCTTCATCACGTCTGCCCCAATAACAATTTCCTGATGTTTTAACTACTACTATTTTAATCAACTGTGAGAAATGCCAGTTATTCATCAATAGTAATTAGATCCACCAAATTTTCTTTAGGTTACAGTATTTATTAGCAGGCTATAGATTTTGCACTTGAAAATGAAAAAGTAATACCGATTACCGTAATTTTGCTGGTGCCGGCAAGTAAAGTGAACAGCCTGCGGCGTGCTGTTAAGGTTTCCCAAGATGGCAGCTATAACTGTGGGGGGCACGTTATTCAGTTAGAACAGCGGCTTTGGATAAATACGAGCGCGAGCAGATGATTGGTTGAACGTACAGGGAAGAATCCAAACGGCATGTAGGATTGGTTGAACTTTCTCTGAAGAGCCTGTGCAGCGTGTGGTATGTGCGCGTTATTTAGATCTCGTTATCTTAAAATATTAAGTCTAGACCTATCCCTATTCCTTTTTAAATTATTATGTTAGAAATAACTTAGTTCTGGCAGTAAATGCCTAGTATAACCAGTTTAACTTTCATGACAGTAAAAATATCTTTCAAATACATGAAAATGTTTCTTGATGAAACATAAATAAAAATTATTTACCTGAATATTTGTATCTGCAGAATTGGTCACAAAAGTATTGGTATCGGTAATATCTGCAAAATGTGGTTTCAACCTATCTCTAGTAATTATACATTGAAACAACAGTGCTCAAACAACACATATGTTTATAACTAGAGATATGTCAATTTCGCGGATTCATCTGGCAGCAGCCTAGACTTGTCAGTCCTATACACACACTAGCCACAATCGATTATATATTGGCTTATAACCGTGCAAGCAGGTAGCAAGCGATATCACTTCGCATTATTTCCTTATTTACTACTGGCTTGCAGTAGTCAAATGCGTTTCATAACAGCCGCCAGCAAGTCACAGACATGACAATGAAGTATACATAATTGGCGTTCACCCTGGCCTGGAATGTATCTGCGAAATTTACGTACCTATATTTATAAAGGTTAGGTGAAAGTTGTTTTCAGTAAATTTGGTCCTACATTGTATAACCCACATTGTGCCAACCACGTAAAGTCTTATATTTGGAAGTTGGCTGATGTTTGCAACAAGTTTGTAAACAGACTCCCAGTGGCGGCTCGTTGATTGTTGCCAGGTGGGGCAGCAGATAGTCGGAACTATACACTCTTGATGAACGCGCCGTAGACCAACGACCATGAAATATTTTCCGGCTTCTAGATCTGTTGTGACCACTCAGTAGTAGTAAGGGGCACCTACACATCAGCGTGTCAGTGGCTGTAGAGTCAACCAGCACACAACCCTGTACAGTTCTTGGCAACTGCAGCCCTACCTGGCAGTAACCCACGAGCCGCCACTGGTGGTAGATAAATAAGCGCGAAATTCTTCAGTGGAGATTTACATTTTTTGAAAGTGAAAGCTGCAAAACCGCAATCCAAGATAACGTTATTTGCCAAGTTCATGAGCAAAAATTTATCCAGAATGATGTATTTGTTAACCGTGATATCTTGCGCCGCAATTAAGTGCGACGAGATTTCGGCGTCAGAGTTTGTTCTTCAGATAGGTCTATACGTTAATCGAGAAAAATTTTTGCTCAGAGAGTTGGTTTCAACTATTGTCTAGGATTGCTGTTTTTTACTATTGCAAATTGGCGTCGAGAAACATACAATTCCGAACCGATTCTTTTAGCGCTGAATTATGTACCGTGAACTCAAGTGCTGACCAAAATAGCTTTGCTTGTAACAAGTAGGTCAATGATTTCTCGAATTTTTCCTTTCCCTTTGTATCAAACAATTTCCGATGAAATGTTTAGTCCTCCTTGACGTCTACAATCAGAGAGAAGGTTATATTCCGCGAGGATACGATGCCTTCCCGCCTGCTTCATGCAGGGCCAATCTCAGCGCGTGCTAATGACATAGTCGTTTCTGCTCGTGACGTGTCAGATGCTGCGCTGGACCAATTACTGGAGCGCGCGGTGCGGCTGTTTGAGGAAATTACTCTCCTAAGACGACTGTGGATGTTTCAGCCGTGGTCGAACGTCGATAAAAATACGCTTGTCAAAACACAAGACTGGTCAGAATTAATCATGGCATCAGAAATGGTTCCAATGTGCGTGGTGTCCGAAAAGACATATACACGAAGTAGTCTGAAGTGTGTTTTCTTTTCGTATGTAAGCATCATGGACGCATGTTTCCTGGTTTCTAAGAATAATAAAATGAACTTAACTTCAAACTCGCTGCACGCGGCCGCGTGTTCTGGCAGCTGCTCTGAAAGAAGAATTTTGTAGGAAGCCTTCCCTGCATTTTTTTTTTTTTTTTTTTTTGTTATCACCAAATATTTTTGAGGTGGCCACAAAATGTTCCTGGTGTGACCACAAATTAAATTTTGCATGGTAAATACCTACGAAATGTTTTGTAGACGCCACAAATTATTTTTTTCCCGTGTGTGTGCCGTGCAGAGCTTCGATCTTCACAAGATTGTTACACCTTTATCTTTACGTCATAGCGGTTGTCGGCGAGGGGACGGTTCAGTGATTTGCGCCTTGAAGCTAGGGAGAGGCGTGATACACATGATGTTTAGGGACCTGAAAAATTCGCGTTTTGTTTTTGGTACAGGTTAGAATTAAAATAACTGCCAGTAAGTGCCACGTTCGCAATTGGCTCTTGACTAATGTGACACCTCCTGGAGGGTCTGAGCCAATTATGAAGAAGCAGCTGAATGGAGAGCCTCTCATGTAATGTAATTGTGTCAGCGAGTATCTATCCAATGGTTAGCTGTTGTCTGCTTCAGTAAACATATATTCTTGAAGGCTAGCCTTACAGGGCAGTGAACCCGCGAATTTTTCCTCTCTCTAAATATGTGTCATCCTTAACGCTTCAGCAACTACAAAGCCACGAACGCGAAAAATTCGTCGACTCAAGCAGCCACCTTAAGTCCAACTGAGCACGTCTAGGACGCATTGTCATTGGTGGGTTCATTGTGTCCACGCCAAACAGGTGTGTAGCTGTATTGGCTTCTCTGAGAGATCTTACATTAAAGTAGAAAACAGTTTTTGTAGGTAAAACTGTGTTTCCTGGCGGAATGTAACCAAAGGTGTCAAATTTCTTGTACCTTTCGCGCCAACCTCTAGTTTGCGAAAGGTCCGCGGTGGTCAAGAGGTCAGACCTCTCGCCTCCCACCAAGGCGATTCGGGTTGGGTTCGATTCCTGGCGGGGTCGGTCCCCGGATTTCCGCATTTGGGGATCGTGCCGGACGATGCCGTTGGTCGGCGGGTTTTCTCGGGGATCTCCCGTTTCCCTCACCCTTTCATTCCGGCGCTGCTCTATATTCGCCTCATGTCACCCCTCACCAGCGCTGAAGACCTCGATGTTAAGGGGCCCATCTCGTTGCCATAAAATCACACTGCAACGTGTTTGAAGAAAAAATTTTACACCGAAACTAATACGCGTGTGTTCACGCCGTTTCTCTACGAAAAGAACACACACTTCAGACGACTGCCCTTAAGTACTTTCAAGACAACTCACGTATTAGAAATCCCCTTTTAGGGCACGTCAAAATGGGTTAAAACGGGGTTTTCAGGCTGCTATAACGGAAAATATACTAGCCGAATACATGTGAAACCACTTAAGGGCAGTGCATTGGACTTTAGTAAAGCGATTTCGTAAATATAACAATAGGGTCACCACTTAAAGTCCCTTAGGAATTTTTTTTTTCGCGAGACTGCACGCCTTAAGCGTAGAGGCGAGGCACCATTGTATGGCCCATACGACGTCGCCCTTAGCACCACACCTCACTCACACAAACACATGCGCCACGAGGCGGGCCCCTTCTCTCTCACTCACTCTAAGTTTACGAAAATCTGTAAACCTCTGTAAAACTCAATACACCACCTGCTACGGTGGGAATATAGCAATTGAAAATCTCAATTCGTATGCCAACCATACGGCCGTCCAATGATAAGGATGACGTGCTCGTGTTTCGATCTTCTAGGATCTCTTCAGATAAGAGCAGGTTGCAGATTTTAGTAACCACCTGACGACACAGTTTACAGATTTCCGTAAACTTAAATTGTGTCTTGAAAGGTACAAGGAAATTGACACCTTTGAATTTCTGTATGGTTCGGGTCTTCTTTAATTATTTATTTTTGTGTCTTGGAGATGCTGTCCCTTGTCAGAAACGAACAGATACTTCTGCGTATATACACTTTCGTGTTCTAATTAATTTTGATTTATCCCTCTAATGACTACGACCCGATTATTTGGGATATTCACTGTAAATTTTACACTTTTAAACTCATAGTATGTGTTTCACTCTTTTCAGCCAATTTGTATTTTTTTAACACATTTATTATTATAAATATAGTAGCGTAAGTAATCTGTACATTTATCATCATCCAGTTGATAAAAATTAAACATATAATACCGTAATATGATATAATATTTATTATAATTTTGGCAATAATATTTGTATAAGTATTCGATACATTTATCATCATCCCGTTAGTAAAATTAAACATATAATATCATAATAAGATATAATATTTATTATAATTTGGCAATACTATTCGTATAAGTACTAACTGTAAACAATGAACAGCACATAAAACTACATATGTGTTATTGAAGGTAATATTTTGCTAACTTATTACATGAAATGTTCGCAAAATTTGTGCGCAATATTGTTTAGTTTGTCAATGCTGTTCACGAAACGAATAAATAAGTAAATAAAATTGATAAATAAAATGTTACGAACGATGAATTTTGTTGTGTTCTGCAACTTTTATTAAGATACAACTTTAATGCCTCAAAGCGTTCATTAAATACGTCTGAAAATGAGAAAATGGCTGACATTTACATGATAGAGACAAGTTTATTTTTCTGGCCACTAGAGGAATGCAAATGTGTCTCCCCTTCAGGATAGTTATTTTTTCTCGGTACAACTTATATGTGACTGTGGACTAAGTGGTATTTCCTCGGTAATGAGATATCTATGTAGAACTTTATCGAGAATTGAAATTCCAAAACAGCATTTCCTCGTAAATAAGATTTGTGTATTTGCATTTTCTCTGGAATCGCTATTTTTAAGCTATAATATGAATAATTCTGAAACAGGAATAGGCTATAGCTGGAATAAATTGAAAAACAATACCAAATACATAGTCAACAAAAGAAGAACAGCAAAAAAAGTTTGTGGGTAAAAATTATACGAAAGAGGACATCACAAGCAAGCACAGAGTTTCGAATAAGTGGATTTAATATCAGTACAAACAACTTAATAATTATTTAAAAAATTTCAAAAGTATATAAATTAAGTAAGTGCTACGTAAAATTATAGACAATGTATCCTAATTTCCAACGAGTTTCTTGCAAATTTTGATACGTTTTTGCAGTGTAAAATTTTTTGAGGCGTTGAAGTTAAAAAAAAAATATATTGTGGTAGAGAACCTAAGTTTGTTTATACATCGAACACTGTGTTTGCAAACTTTTCTCGTACAAAATTCATTTGTTCAAATAAGCATGCAAGTTTTATAAATAAGTCATACAAACTATTACTTGGTAAATAAAAATTACTGTGTAATCGTAACGCTACATTGATATTTTTAACTTAAGATTTTGTATGTTTGTGTATTTTGTGGGTTTTTGTGTTGGCGTGTTTGTGGGTTGAGGGACGTACGAGCGCTCCAAGCGTGAATTAAAGAACAGAAAATCCTATCGTCCGTCTTTGAAAATATTTATAGTGTGATGTGTTTTACACGCAAGCAACATTTCATCAGCGGCAAAAGGGATTGCTATAGAAACGTTTTTGTGTATGATAAGATCGATTGCTGTTAGTATCGACTTTGAAAAGACCGCTATTTAACGACTTGTTGAAATAACTAAGTTTACATGTGTACAAAGAGATTTTTCACTGGACTGACGCCTCGAGTGGATGTACGTATATATATTTGCGAGCGTTTGTTAGGCTAGCTATTTTCTTGTTGAAGAAAAGGGACCGTAACCTTATCTTACACTTTAAAAACTCTATCCGTATCACAAAAGTAATTCTATTGCTCCAGAAAAATATATGAATCAATGCGAAATAGCTTTGCATCATCCGTAACGATGAGTAGTTTTCGAATATTCTTGTTACTGTCGTAGCTCTGCACGTTGAGCAACGGCCTGTGTGGGTGACAACCTTAATGAGCAAAATGTTTCAACAATGACATTCCGTACTTGTCCGACGTGTGGTTTTTTTCGTGCATTGGTATGTTGGACGTGTGTGTGTGGGATAGTTTAGTAAAAAACGCATTTTCTTACACACGATAACGCATTTGAGGCGCGTGGTAGTTTAGGGAGCCATACATCGGATGTAATTTTCCGCGTTTGGTGCGCGCAGACGGTGAAGCGATAAGGTTCAGCTTTCCACACTCGACGGTAACACCATCGCTTCTATTCGCGGCGCGTCAAACTGGCGTGCAGTGTTTTCATACTACTCTTTTTCCTATGGGACTTAAAGCGTCTACCCTACAATATTATTGTGGAACGTTTGTGGTAAAGTCCAACACATGCTTCCCACGTTGCGTTTTACGAATCTGAGTGGTATTTTTCCAATTACAGCTGTCTAAATAAGTAGTCAGTCTTTAGCCATTTTGAGGGGCCCCAAAACATGTTTCTAATAAGCATGTTATATTTCCAAAGATATAGAAGCCTAGTTTTAACCGAGTGTTCTTTTCGTAGATAAACATACTGTGTATAAGTTAACTGTTTCGCGTAGAAAATATAGGCGCGGCATTCTACTACACTGTTCATGCGTCTTGTGCATAAGCCTCTTGAGAGGAAGTGTGATATCTTTGCTACAGAAGATTTTTTTATGAACACTTCTCTGAGTTCACCTGTTCTTGCCTTAATCTCATTGGTGCATAGCCGAAATAGTCTCCAAAACATCGTAGCATGTTGCGTCCAATTGAACAGTACTAAACAGTTTCCATGCTAACAGCAAGTGTTCACAATTATTCTCATTGGCCCAGTTAACTGTAGAATCACAAGCAATGAAAAGACAACGTTTGAATCTTGCAAACAGTGAATTTTCCTCGAGATAAATCATTGCTTTTATTATCAATAGGCGGTTGGGGATAAAATGAGAACTCAAAATAACCCTGCTGAATTTTGATTTTCAGCCAATTCGTATCTTCGCGTGCGTTACGGTTAGCGACGGGAAATATATAACCTATCGGGACACGTCACTTGAAGTCTGCGCGTGTATGACCAACCGTACAGGCAGTAGGAACTTTAATAGTTTAGTAAAACATACAAATATGTTAAATTCAGTTGATTTTATTTCAGTACTGTTGCTTTTAAATAGGAAAAAAAATCACGGAACTACATTCAGCAATTCGTTGCCAACCGTACAACGTGTAAGTTATTTGCAATAACGGCGAGTGATTTTTTTTTTTCTAAGGTTGAGTCCTTAGTGCTCCCTTTATCCCGAACGACCTATAGCTATAGCCACGATTTTGTCGCGAAAAGATTTTTGGCACATTTTGTTCCAGTGTCTCGCGTGCACCTCGGTAGCTCTGCTTCACGGCTATTGGCAGCGTGTCTTTGATCAGACACGTCCCTCATTTGACTGCACCAATAACAATTAGGCTCTTGTGACGCAATACCTTTGTGATTTGTCAGTAGAACCACAAGACGTGTGACAGTTAAAACGTCCAGTCACTGACAATGAAACAGAGTTGCGGATGTCAACATAAGTCATGGAAATCAAATGGTGCAAAAGTCTTTTCGTCATAAAATCGTGGCTCTGCCTATATCACATAAGGCAGGTTTCATGAAAGTCTGAAATTAATTTATAATTACTGAGGAGTAAATCCAGATGAAATGTAATCGCACGGAAGAAAAATTTTGCAAGGCAAATTAAGTTTATCTTCTGGAGACTGACTCGAAGTTCTCTCTCCTCTCGTTTGTTCTTTATTTCTGGAAAACACGTTAAAAATTTACGCTAATTTGGATTCAATCTTTTTTTTTTACAACTTTCCTTTTTTTTCCCTCGCGGCGGGAGAGTCCCCGGAGAAGAGTGGAGCAGCCGCGGTCTCAACTTCGCCTGCAAAGTGCTGTATATTAGGCACGAGTCCCATCCCGACCAGAACCTCTTCAAAAGGATCTGTACGGAGGCTGGGTCCGGAGTGGCCATTCCGAAAGGAGAGGGGAAGGGAAAAATTTTCGCTTTGAGGGTCCTTAATTAGGTCTTCGGTGAAGGGGCTTGCTGCTCGTGTTCGGAGAAGCTTGCCCGCGGGAGCTTAAAGGCCGGGGGCAATAAATTAAAGCCCTTCGCGATAAATATTTCAGCGATCCGCACACTTGTCCTGGCGTCTTTTCTCCGTCTGTGAGCAGGGAGGGGAAGGAACAGAAACTCAGGGGACAAAAGAAGAAAGGTTCCGGCAGTTTAAACGAAGGAGAGGAAGAACTCCGAATAATTATGTTTTTTTTTTTTATACTTTGGGGGATGAATTGGATATCTACGTTTGCAGTGCTAAATTTATCTGAAAGAAAAACGAAGAATGCCAAGATACCCTGTGAGGTGTTTGAGTGGAGGATCCATTTTAACGACTACACTAAAACCAACTGATACACCAAACTCAAAAAAAAATCACAGTAGATAAAGACATTGCAGGCTACAATGTCATGATCATAAAATTAAAGAATAGAAATTATTTGAATTAAAAAAAATGCTGAAACTGAAAATAAAAATTTTAAGAATTCAATAATTTTTTTCAACATATAAATAATTTTTATTCTTTAATTTTATGAGCATGTCATTGTAGCCTGCAATGTCTTTATCCACTGTGATTTTTTTGAGTTTGGTATATCAGTTGGTTTTAGTGTAGTCGTTAAAACGGAAACACGCAAAATATGAATTTAACAAGCTATTACGCGAAAACTATGAGAGATAAAAATATTTCACAAAAGCCAAATTTTGTCACATTTTGTATTAAAATAAGACAAAAATATCTGGTGCAAATAAAATATAAATAAATGGTGATAGAAATTGTGGTAGACCGCACCCTTAAGACTTTATATCACAAGTCATGTGGAAATTTCTGTACTTTTTTATTTTGGTTGTTTAAAAACACATTTTAAATATATTGAGAGGGTATGTGTGTTTTAAAATACATTACCTTGCGATGCACTTACAAATCCATAACATCTGATTAATAACTATGACGTAATTAGACAAATATAGTTTTTAAATCATAAACCGTCTCTTGTCTTTTCAGAGTAATCAGACAGTCCGTATAAAACATTTGGTGAATAAATCATAAAATTATATTTAATATTATAATTTGATAGCGCTCTAAAAATTATGTAATTTAATCGACACTGAAATTATGTTTAGTAAATATAAAATTTAAAACCTTTGAAAAGAAGGGGGGGGGGTATGTGTGTAGAATGTGAGAATCCTTTTTACGGGAGATCAGTTATCGCCATCTTAGAACTCTTAATTTTCCGTTGTAAGTTACATACAAATGGTCCGCCCTACACAGTACAGAAACTACATTCTTGAGCGTATAAATTATTACACCGTCGCTCACTACCTTAATTTATATTCTACTTGTAACCGCCAGTACGAAGCAAGTATTTAATTTTTCTACTGGTGCAGAACTTGGGCCGTTACGACGTTATTCAAAAACCGCTCATCATACATGTGTGGTGTCTGCTAAGGAATATCATTTTAAGTACGTTTCACGTGTGTACAATTTCTCAAGTTCAGCACTAGTCATTAAGGCCTCGCTCTTTAGTTTTGCAATAGTTTCAAAAATGGGTTTTTAACGCGAATTAATACATGTATCAAAATTTCATCTTACAGTTTTAACACTTATATATCATCTTTTGTAACTTAAATTTTTCTGTTAGAATACATCAAACAGATTTGTAGATTTTTTCCGCTGAAATATTACCACGTTTTGTTGTCAAAATAAGCCAAAGTAAAGCCAAATATTTTTTTGCTAGCAAACGGTACATTACTTTGAAAAACGCTTTGCCAAAAATTGTGTATAGTATGACTGTACATAGTCCCAAATTTTTTGTTATAAAATATTCCAGTTATTTGCAATTGTTTGAAATAAATTATGGATCACGGCATTAAAGCATACCATTTTCTAGCTGCTGAAAATTGCGAAAATGGGATTTTTGCGGTCTCTTTTACGTATGTAAATTGTGGCCAGAGTCTTTAAAATGTATGAACTTGCAATGCACACTTTTATCATTAATATTACGACTTAAAATTATAGGGTCTCATAGAGGCGTGATGCGCGTGCTATGTCGTCCTTAACGTTTGCGCACTTCTTGACCTCTGAAGCGAAAAACACGTTAGATGATCATTAATGACGGAGACATAAGGGCGACCTTGAAACGCGCATCAATCGCCCCATCGCCTCAACGAGCCAAGCGCTGAACTAGCGTGCAAGGTTCTCGCCGAACGGTTTTTACTATGGGACACTAAGCGGTGACCATATAATTTAATTGGTGGAAAGTCTATAAAAAAATTCAATGCACATCGCAATCTGAATGTCAAATACATCCAGTTAGTACATTTTGAAGTACGGCCGTCTGGAAAAGCCGTCTTAAAAATGAGGTTCAGACCTTGTCTGAAGTGTGTTTTCTTTTCCTACGTTGGCACAGTGGGTACACGTGGAATTGTTCCGTATAGAAAAAAAAACCGTGGCCACCTCAACTCATCGTCGCTGCATCATCAGCCTCCCTTCAAAGGTTGGGTGTCCTCGGCGGGCAAAGGAAGGAAGTATAGGTCTTTCCTGTCGGGTCGATAACACCTCTCCCCCCCTCCGCACGCGGCCGAGGTCACGTGGCACAAGCACGCACGCATCACGCAGTTCCGGCGCCGGGACGCAGGGACAGTCCCTCCAACTTTCCACCCCCGGCTCTGATTGGTCACGCGCCGCTACGGCCCGGCGGAAACAAATAAAAAGGTCAGCGAGAGAGGGTGTTCGGACGGTGGTTCCGGGCTTTCGTGCTACTCCCACGCATTGCACCCCCTCCCCCACCCCTTACCCACCCAGAATCACCAACCTTCCTGGGCCGGGAAATTGGTGTTGGCTTGATGACGCGTGATTCGCTAGGGGTGGTTGCCTTGTGGTGAGACGGTTAGTTTTCTTTCTGGCTGGAGTAATTTTCGAGGGGTGAGGACGTGGGCCGAGAATTTACTCGTTCGTTTCCGTCCAGAGGCGCGCAACATTCTGGCTTCGTTAAGAGTTATTCCTTTACACCCCACCTTTATTTTTTTTTTTTTCAACTATTTTCTGGTTCATCACAGCTACTGTTTAGCCGACGCTTGGAATGTATTTCCCCAGTTCACGCACTGCAAAAAAAAAATTGTGTTCTTTTTACAGCACGTGTTTTTGGTACAAATAACCCAGGCAAAATATTTCTCCACGTTCCCAACGTATGTGGAAAGGTAACATATATATGTGACTTACATTCGCGAGCGAGTCGCTGTTAGTTGAATTCGTCCTTTAAGACCCTTTACTAATAACACAGTTGTTGTATTATTGCAAGTTATGACTATCCTAATAAAATAATTGAAATAGTAATATATTTAGAAAGAGAAAAACAGCTAGTCTCTACTGAATACCATTTTAGTAGGACCACGATTTTGTCGCGAAAAGATTTTTGCCCCACTTTGTTTCAGTGACTCACGTGCACACCTGCAGTTCTGTTTCAAGGTTATTGGCAGCGTGTCTATGTTCAGACACGTTTCTGATTTGACTGCACCAATCAGAATATGATTATTGTAAGTCTGTACGTCTATAATTTGCCAAGGCCAGTGAGAGTAAAATCATCCAATCACAGACGATGTAGCAGAGCTGCAGGTGTGCACATGACGCATCGAAACCAAATGTTGCAAAAAGCTTTTCGCCATAAAATCGTGGCTCTACATATTAGTGATATCGCAGGGAAAAAAATTTGTGTTTATTTTTAATTTTCAAATAAAAGTGAAGACCAAATATATAATAAACGAAATTTGTTTTTGGACTTAAATCCAGCAACATTTTCCTAATTCTATTGATTTAAATAATGAAAACCATTTTTAATAATGTAATGTCGTGTATGTATGTTTTTATTTATTTCAATCAGCTCGCAATTGTTGGTTGAATACTATTATTTTACAACAAGGAAGAAAATTTCTGTAAAGGTTTATTGTTGTTAATTTATTTATTAATTGTAATGCTTGTAGTTGAGATATCTTGCTTACAGGAAACGAAAACATGTCGTGGTGTCACGTTTTCCTTCCGGAATTGTTACTCGGGAACAGTTTCATTTTGTTGTATGAAGTAATATACTATTTCTGCATAAACCGTGATTTAGTATTAAATAACTGCTTATCTTTTTTCAAGGCAGTATTTCTTTTGTTCCGATTACTAAACACAACTATCAATATAAATTTTCTTTGCGACAAAGAAACTATGCTATGCAAATGAAATTTTTCTCTACCGCAGAAAAATTTGTGTATTTGAAGCGTGAGATATGATATAAAAGTTGTTATTTAAGCAGTGCTTTGTCGACATGTGTGATAACACTAAATGTGCCTAAATCGCTGTTTTGTTACAGTCCCTCTATAAAACACAGAATTGGCTGCAAAAAAGAAAATCTTTATTAATACTCGGACCCCTGCGAAGTAGCTTTGTCGCTTAGAAAAGTTTTGTTTAACGTATATTTTAATTATTGTGTATTTACAACAGTTCGCCATTTTGTAGTTAAGTTTGTTGCAGAAGTCAAGAAATCTGTGTTGTAAAAATTACTTTTCTGTGCTACAAAGAAAAGTGAGTTCATTTAAGAACATTTTGTAAAGTAAGAAATAAGTAACACCGAGTATAATTTTTGGATTTCGTTTCCTGTAAACCAAGATTCATTAAGAAACTTATGCACATTACGCATGGCAGTGGTTTAGAGTGCCGCGCCTATTCTTTTCTACGCGAAATAGATAATCTTATTCACAACATGTTTATCTACGAATAGAACTTTCGGTTAAAACTAGGCTTCTATCACTTTAAAAATGCAACATACTTATTACGAACACTGTTCTAGAACCCCTCAAAATTACGAAAAAAAATTTTTAGGCAGATGTAACTAGAGAAATATCACCCGGATGCGTAAAACACAACGTTGGATGCATGGAGTTTATGGTGTGTTTCGGAATGTGTTTTTCACGGTTTCTGGTGTGTTTCGGAATGTGTTTTTCACTGTTTCTGGAGTGTTTCGGAATGTGTTTTTCAGTTTTTTTTTTCGGAATGTGTTTTTCGCTGTTTCTGGTGTGTTTCGGAATGTGTAGTTTTCAACGTCTGTTTATATTTTTATATTTGTACCAGATTTTTTTTTCTTATTTTAGACATTAATTGTGATGAAATCTTCTTCTTAGAAAATTGTTGTATCTATCATAGTTTCCGCGTAAAGAGTCGTATACGTCAAAATGTGCACTTTACGGTTTTAGGCACGCCACTAAAACCAACTGATATACCAAACCGAAAAAATTCTGTGTATAACAATGTTATAGTCTATAATTTGACACATATAAAAACAAAATTAAATACATTTTTGTATTTAAAAAAATTTAAATTTTTTAGTTTTCATTTTAAAATTCAGCATTTTTTATTAACTTCAAAAATATTTTATTTTTTGTTTTTATAGGTGTCATTTCATAGCCAACAACATTGTTATACAATGTGACTTTTTGTTTGGTAAGTCAGTTGGTTTTAGTGGCGTACATAAAACCGTAAAATGCAAATTTTGAGGTCGACTCATTACGCGAAAACTAAGAGAGATACAACAATTTTTGAAGAGGAAGATTTGGTCACAATTTATGTCTAAAATAAGAAAAATTATATCTGGTACAAATATAAAAATAAAAAAGACTTTGAAAACTGAGGTGAACCGCCCTCAACTAAAAACTTTCCTCAAATAAAATTGTAGGGACGCCGCTGTACGTCCCATAGTAAAAAGAGTCGTAGGAAAACACTGCTCGTCAGTTTGACGCGCCGCGAATAGAGGCGGTGTTGTTACCGTCGAGTGTGGAAAGCTGAACCTTATCGCTTCACTGTCTCCGAGCATCCAACGCGGAAATTACATCCGGTGTATAGCTTCTTAACCATAAGATGAACAGATAATAGGAAAAAATTTTTTTTTTCTTTTGGTGACAAAAATGTTGCGCCTGATTGTTAAAATTTCATACGTGCGCATCTGCAGCTCTACTTCAATGTCAGTGATTGGACATAATTAACTCCCGGCGACTCGAAGTTTTGCCCGCAAATCGCAGTCGCGTGGTGTCACAATATTCTTCCTGATTGGCCAAGTCAAATGAGCAACGCCTTTCTCACAAATGAACTATGCCAATAACCATGAAGCACGGCTGCAGATGTGTACGTAATACGTTGAAATAATTAGGTGGAAAACTAGGTGGGGTTACCTCGGCGGTTCCAAAGATCTATACGACGGTCTTAGGTCGGACCGGGATTTTACCAACTTCGGAATAACTGCTCCTGTTTGGGACTTTAGAGTTAGCTAAGTGTATAGGACGACTTCTAGAAGCGACTAGGAAGCGATTCAGCGGCGTATCTGAAACCAAGCACACGGGCAAACGTGGTCCGGAGTTGTAATCTTGCCCAAGGTATTTACAGGAAGTTATCCCGGGATGAACTAAATTTTAACTCGTGTCGTTAAAAGTGGCAACCTGGCCTAAAAGTGCAGGACGCTTAAGGGCTTTCAAGTGCGATAATATAATAATTTTATATTCAAATGAAGTAGTTTCTGTTAATAGACGATACTTGTGAGTATAGTTTTCTCATAACGGTTTGTCAGAGTCGAAATTTGTATGACCTTTGAAAGCACTGTGCAGTGGGGTTGCATGACTGGATTTGGTTTTTGGACACATCCAATTGTGAAATAAATTACTGTAAAAGAAAAAGAAAAATAATAGCAAAACATAAATAAGCAGAGTATGCTTTAGTCAACAGGATACATACACAACACAAAATTCCATAAATGGAATCGGGTCAAATAAAAACATGAACAAACAGATAACAATTGGTTACAAAAAAAAGTTTGCAGTGTAATCAATGAATTCGCAGAAGCATTCGAATGCTAGCTTTTCGTTTTTTATCGTTTATCAGTGTAGTAAACATTATTGATTTACAGCACATGCGTAAGTGTTTTTCATTCGTGTCACGTAAATATAATGGATTTTAATTGAGACAGCAAAACCTTATTTATGTGGGCTGTCAAATGCTTAGGAACGTTATTGCATTAAAATTAAAAATTTGACAATTTTGAGATGAATCTTAGTTAAATAACTGTGCGTAAGCCCCGAAATAAAAAGACTACACTATAAATACCAATAAATTTTTATACTACCAACTCAATACATCTTCTTAGCCATTTTCATTAGTTCATTAATTCAGGACTTATTTCCATTATTTCTCATTTTGTTAGGAATTATTTCTACGCAGATATTTAATACAAGTAAAAACCAATTGCTCAATTAAAGATTTAGCAAGAACATGCAAGTTCTATTAATACATTCTGCTGAAATAGGATCTTAAGAATTTTTATTATTATTATTGTGTACAAAGAGTCATAATGGTAGTGGCTCTTAATTGCATTTAGACTGGATTCTACAACACATTTGCATACAAAAAATATTTGCACATGAATGGTAGATTTATACAGTGCTAAAATCAACAATCTGCGTGTGTGATATATTTGGTCCTACCAGTACAGACATATTGCTTCTATTCATTACGTAGTTTTTTTTTTGTGAATTATTAACGACAGTATTATATGTTTATACTAGTGCATTCCCTCTGTCCTAGCTTGATTAGAGAGGATGAAGGCAAGTATGACAACGAATAATTCAGTAAGCAAAGATAGCATAAGTCATAAAAACTGTTTTTGTGCAGATCGTGTTGTGCCATTATTGAAATATATATAGAGTGTGTGTGGTTTTCTCTATTACTCATCCCCCAATACTTCTAATCTCTCTCGTCCTTCATGAAATAAACTGAGGCAAAAAATGCCAGTGCACTAAGTGTATTGTACGTTTAGATCTGTTAGTTTGGTCTATTCGTACTTCTTCTCCTAGCACTCGGGAATTTCCTCAAGTTAGATTGCAATGGGTTCTATACTCTAGAAGGGACAATTTTCTACAGAAACGCTAATAAAAAAAACTCGATACGATTAAGCTCGTTACAGATCGGTTCGTTACGCACCGACCATCAGTTAAAATCGACTGGCTCAAGTAGTTATTTGTTTCCTATTGTAACTAGTAGAATGAAAGAGCTCGCAATTAAAACTTTTCTAGAAGTTGTTTAAATCGTTGCTTCATTTCCTAACCAAAAGAAAAGAACTCGAGAGGGAATTTAAAAAACTAAATTAAATGGGCAAAGAAGAATGTTTTTTTTAAGAGCTCGCTTCCCCAACCTTCCTGTAATCGTTCAAGGGGATTTTTGCATTCGAACGGCTACAATAAAACTGCTCAGAACTTCGAATGAGCATCATTTTATTTTAGTTGACAAGGTACAGATAATACAAAAGTATTTTTTGTTAGTAATTTCAAAACTATTATCTTTAAAGAATGCCTCCATTTTCGCATATATAATGATAAAGGGACCCTCTATCGTCTCCTTAAACTTCTTTACTACACAGACGAAAAATAAGTTTTGTTAAGAGCATCTTTTGCACATCTTCACATACTGTAGTAACGTCCAGATTTGTGTGAGATCATTTTAAAATCAACAGCAACGTCGATATTTCTATAAATGTTTGTCAATTGAATCATTTAAAAAACAGTTATATTGTCAATGATTTTTAAACGTAGGAAATCGAAATCTGCATACATCAGAGTCAATGTGTTTTCTGAAAGCATGTTTTGGTAAGTAATGAACGTATTAATGTCCGCGAATGTGTGTATTTATATATTTCATTAAATTATACATGCATACATGTAGGTTGAATGCTTCAAGATATGTTGGTTAGCACTTAACATCTAGATTATGTTATGTTTGTATAGCAGCGCCGGAATGACTGGGCGGGGGAAATATGGGAGCTCTCTGAGAAAACCGGCCGACTAGCGGCATCGTCCGGGGTCCAATCTTTACTCTCCGCCTCCCAGAATCACCTTGATGGGAGGCGAATATTCTAGCCAAGAGGCGAATTTTCTAGCCACTGTGTCAAAATTAGCCCTCATAATTGTAGGTGCACTTATTAGTATGTTTATGCATGTATATATTTGTATAACTACAAGAAGATTACTGAATGTGTGTATGTGTACACTGTAGGTATCGATATGTAGGTGTGTAAACGTGTATATACATGCACGTAGGGTGCATACATTGTATATGTATGCATGTCTGAATTAGTGTATGTACCTATGTGTGTATTTATGTGTGTAGAATTGTAGTAACAAAAAATATATTTTTTTGAAACTGTGGACAAATAATGTATCACAATATGAGCGTGTTCAGTAATACCCCCTACTCCACACTCTAAATCTGAATTAGTGAATATTCACTGATTCACGCTGATGGGTGGAGCAGTTTTAACAATTTAAATTAGTGAAAATAGTCACTGTTTAATTAGTGATTATTCACTGATTTCCTTTAAATTTACCAACATCTTACAAGCGAAAAAGTGAATATTCACCGTTTTTCCAGTTCTTTTCAAAGAACAGTTTTACTTATTGAATCAGTGAAAAATTACTGGAATATCTGTAGACGTTCTCTAATTAACTTGTGGAATGTTGGCACTCTTTATCGGAATCAGTGAATAGTCACTGATTTCACAGTGGTTTCTCACAGATTTTTGAGGAAATATAAACTACCGTAGTTTTCACCTCAGCCACGGCACAGACTAAACAGTAATACAGACATGAAATGACGTGGCTGCTCAACTTCGCCGCTTATTGGCTGCCCGAGACTGTTGATACCAGCCCCGTGTATGTTTGGGTCCTGCATGTTACGGTAGGTTTCCTATTGGCCTGGCTGTCGGTTGTCAGAGCAGCTGCCTCACGCTTATTGGCAGCAGGTGTTTCCGCAATATTGCCGGCCAGGGAAGCCATTTTGCTGGCGTATGTGACTGAGTTCGCTGGCCTAGCAGCTATTTCACTTCTGTATTCCTACATATTCTGTGGCTACGACGTGTGGTAGCTGTCGTCACGTCCCTAGGATGTTCATCCGCGAGAAGACGACGTTGGCGGTCACAGTAATCCTCGTATCTAGCCGGCCGTCCGACAGCTGTAAGGGCGAGGGATTACCAACGCTGACCTTTCAACCCCGTCTTTATGAGCTTCATGAGAGCTCTCTGACACCGCTCTGCCACGAGATAACTCGCGGCTTATATCCGTAGCGACGTGGACGATATCCTTTCACACATAGCAGCATGCTTGCGGTAAAGACCAAGTAAGGTGGTGAAACGGTAATACGTGGGGCGTACTTTCTGGAAGGCTCAGGTCCAGTTCCCGGCTCTGGCAGTCCTCGTTTTGGTTTCCCATGGTTTATCGAAATCGCTCCAATAGTGAACGTTGCGGCTGTTTCTTAGGCTCCGCATCACTAATGTTAAATTTTATTTCATTTTACAGTATAAATGAGGTAAAATTATGAAGCTTGAGATTATAATGGAACATTCCTAGAAATATAATAAAACTAAAAAAATTAAATCCTAAAATTAAAATTTTTAACTGTAGAAAATTCCTATTATTTCTAAAATTAAAAAATGTCACTTTTAACTACCAAAAAAATTAAAAAAAAAAAGAAATAATAAATTATTAAGTGAAAAGGGTCATAATATTGTTATAAACCACGGCCAGACTAATATTTGTTAGTTTTTTTTTAAGACCAGTGTTTTGCCCATTGATTTATAACCACGCAGATGTTTCCAACAATAGTATTTTAATTTTTAATTAATTTATATTTATTTGGGTCTATTTGCAGCAGTATAAAGCTCCATTGATGACACTTCAAAACGCATGTATGTATATATACATATATTTATTTGTTTATTTATCTTCATATTATTCGTAAGAGAAATCTATAGTTGTGAATTCAAACAACTGTGTTCTTAAACTTGCTGACTTTGTCCACCTACTTGTAGCGGTTGGTGTTAAAGGTGAAATTAGAATTCAACTGTTTTAATAATGTTCAGATCAGTTATATTTTCTACAGATAATTATTTCAACCAAAAAAATACGTGAAATTTCTTAAGGCATGTTAAGACAAAATAATTTTTAAATAAATTGTTTACTTTTATTTATAGAAAAATTATATTCAAAAATACATTCTGTAAATCAAGTTACTAATTAAAAAAAAACTAATTTTGGCAAAGTTTTTTTTCGTACGGTGTTATTTATCGAGACAGTTGACGGCGAAAATTCATTGTTCAAATTATTTATTTTTTATGTGCATTTATTAAGAAGCAACTAATTTTAATTGATGAACATTTTCATGCCTTTAAATAAATGATATAATGTAGGTATAATTCTGAGGGATAAACTATTAACACCAAACACATTAATTTTATACAATCGCACAGGAAAGCGAAAAACTGGCATGTTGGGATACTAAAGATAATTAAATAAATATATGTTTTATTGTTTTTTACTCTCAGAATATGGTAATTAATGTGACATAATACGTAAATATTACTTTTCGTGTTTTGCTAGAGAAAAACAATGGTTATATCTAGTATCGATTGTACAATGAGAACATTTTTGGTTTTAAATGTAGTAAGCTTGTCGGCTTCCAATAGGTACCATCTCTTGTGCCCTTACGATTTCACAATTACAGTGTAGTAGGCATGTTTGGTTCTAAACGAAATCACCAAATTTTTCCTGATTATTCTTAAAGGACTAGTAGATTTTTAGTTAAATCAAACAGTACAGTATCGTGTGTAACTCACCTACTTTACAGAAAATACGTTTAACTCATTTCCTAATTTTTGTGAACACGTTTTGTTTTTTAAATAAATATCGTATGATGAGTATGTCTAAGGGCCATGGTATCGCACTCCGAGTGCGGATTTTACTAACGGGAAGTCATAGGCGTTCTGCGTACCTCGAAGGATGACAAGAAATGAGGCTTCACGATGGAGCAGCGCTGGAATGGGAAGGGTGGGGGAAACGGGAGATCCCCGAGAAAACCCTCCGGTCAGCGGCATCGTCCGGCACGATTCTCACAAGCCAAAATCCTGCGACCGACCACGAATCACCTAGGTGGGTGCCGCCGCGGCATCTTTAACGTTTAATTTTGAAATTTTTCTCTGTAATTAACTAAATATTTTGCATTGAAATTAGTTTTACGTTCCACAGCTTGTTTAGAATTTTTTTTAGTACATATTGTTTTACCCTGATACAAACCAATATTTGGTATTCACTATTTAGAGAGGAACCGACCATATACCGGGATACATCTGAATATCGCGATATACGTGTATATTGTGATAGATTATCTTGCGGACTTCAAAAAAATTTAAAGAATCTGTACACATAATTCACTAGGCTATTAACATAAGGCAGGCATGTGTATTTTGGGCAATAAGCGACCAATGAAACGCATATAAGATTGCATTTAAAATGTTTGACATATTTCTGGTACTGAGGTTCGAATGCTAGGTATCGCGAAGTAGGGTTGGTCTACCCTATAAACAGAAGCCTCATTACGTTGCATTGGGAAATTCTTCAACAGGTGTAAACTTGTGATGTTAAGATATTTGGTTAAGCACTCATCATATAGGTCTTCAACGCTGGTGAGGGGTGATATGCGAGTACGGAATAGCGCTGGAATGAAGAGGCAGGGTAAATGGGAGATCACCGAGAAAAACCGCTGGTCAGTGATATCTTCCGACACGATTCCCACGTGAGGAAATCCGAGGACCGACCTCGCCGGAAGTGAAACTCTGATCGCCTTTGTGGGAGGCGAATGGTCTGACCACTCGGCCACCGCGGCACCGTAAACTGGTGTTTCAACTGCTGGTGGTTTTCCTCCATACCTCACCTCGTTTCTCAACGATGTCTGCGGACCATCACTGTAAAAACACTTCCTTGAATGTTTAGGAAGTTATTATCCCAGACGCAGTATGGTACAGTTAACATACTTCGTCTTGTAAATATGCGAACTTTTACAGTTGTTGCAATACAAGTCTGGTAACTTCAGTATACATTTGACTGTTTTATAAAAAAAAATTAGGAGTGCTACCATGGAAGTCTGGGAAACTGTTCTACCATACCTACTTTCTCAGCTTTCCTATACGTACGTCTATTAAATTCACGAACTATTTCTTAGAGTGATTATATATAAATTTTTTCTCTTGATTTGAAATGCATTTTCACTGTGGCGCTGCTTCTACCGCAAATCGGAAATAGCGAGTGCGCTCTGCAACCTATATTTTCTTTTACTCCATCTCGCCCGGAGAGCACTTCGACGCGATGGACGACGAGTGCACACGGAGATAATGTCGCGGAAACCAATTTCACGTCAGAACTTGAGTTCAAGTAATCGAACGTCCTCTCTCTGACCTCCCGCGCCACTTATGTTCTTTGCGCTGCACTCGTTGGTGATTGCACCGCGCGATACGGACAGCAGATGTTGCACTTGTTTGCTCCGGAGGGTTTTCGAGACGCTGTCGTCCGTGAACTCAACAGAATAAATAAAAATGAAATTCAGTAGAAACAAAATAAAAACGTTATCATTTCAAGTTGTGAGAATTCCTGTGGGAAACTCGATTGCTAGAACGTTATAAGTTCATATTCAGAATACTTCCAGAGGACTTTCAATAGTGCTTCATTGATATTAATAGAGCAGTAAAAAGCAGTTTGCAAATGTGTTATAGTAATATTAACTCTACAACAGGTAAGAAATATTAATGCTAAAGAGTGTGTGGGGCTGAAAACATTAATTGGTTTCGACGCATTTTTCGAAGCCAATATGGATGAAATACTCAATGACAATCCTAGATAATGGTATTTGCCAACTTTATGAGTAAATATTTATCCAAAATTACTAATTCGTTACGCGTGATCTCTTGCGCCGCAGTTAAATGCACGAGGTTCCGGCGTCAGAGATTGTGCCTCGTAAGTTCGTAACACTGAAAACAATTTTGTTCAAAACGTTGGCTAAAACTATTGTCTAGGATTGCTTTTGTTTAATTTTCGCAAATTGGCTTCAAGAAACCTACAATTATACGTTAATGATTTTAACGTTGAATTATGTACCACGCCCTCTTAACAGATTTTAACACCGGGGAAATTTATGCTGCTTGAGCGCTGGTATTTCTAATGGGCGTAAACTGACTAAGCACGGCTCTTTCCTGAATTTTAAGTTACATAAAGTTGATAATTAAAAACGAAAATTGGTATACTTTCACTTTAAAATAAATATTAATGGTTATGTCATTTCCAAGCCTGTTTAAATTTAATTTTTGTACAATTTCGTATATTATAGCAGCAGAAATAATCCCTGCTCCAAACTCTTCCAAAAGAAAACACATTTTCTTTCCTAAGGGTAGTATAATTAACTTTAATTACAGATAGGGTCATTAACTTTTCGTGAAAAGAATTTTCCCCCAGTTTGTTTCAGTGCGTTACGTGCACATCTGTAGTTCTGCTACATAGTCAGTGATTGTATGTTTTAACTCTCACGTGTCTTGAGGTTCTATCCGCCAATCACAGACGTGTGGTGCTGTAGTATCCTTATTGTGATTGGCCCAGTCAAATGGGAGACGTTAATTCACTAAGGTACCCTCCAATAACCATCAAACAAGGCTTAACATGTGCACGTGTGGCAATAAAACCAATTGGGGCAAAATTATTTTTGCAAAATGTTTGTGGCCGTACTTACCGGTGGTTCGCGATAAGATAAGCACTTTTGAATACCGCTCTGTCAAGAAAAATATTTAAAGAAATATCATTTATAGTGACTTCAGATATTAACTTTTAATAATGTTTGAATGTTTATTGCAGTCAGACAGAATAACGTATACTGTACTACTGTGGACATACGCCATTACTAGAGACATGCAAAATTCGCTTGACATCGGGGCTCTGTTGAAGCCTTTACATACTAAAGAACATGTTGACTCCTGACTGAATCACACCAGTATTTAGTTTGTCATTCTGTCCCATTGCAATAAACATTCAAAAACGTTTAAACATCGAATCACTAACAATGAGACAGGGCTGCAGATTTGCACATAAGACATTTAAACCAACTGTTGCAGGAATCTTTTCGCCATAGAATTGAGGCTCTACTTATTTAAAATAATTATTGTGAAGACAGTTGCTGTATTAAATAAGTCGTGTATTGGAAAAAAATATTTTTGGTCCACAACGGAGCTGACATTTTTAAATAAAACTTATTTTAGAGAAAAATATTTCAATACAAAACATATGTTTTCCACACGCTTTGCTGTAAGGCAAAGTTTCTTTACTACAAGCTAAATACCGTTGCTGCAAAAGGTACTTTGTAGTGGTTCATAAAATTTTGTTGTGGCAAATAAAGGTATTTTAGAGTGCAATTTTAGTATGAATTATTTATTTTATTTTATTGGGCCTTGCGTCTAGTCAAAAGCGAGGTCATTACTTACGGCTACAAACAATTTTACAAAAGGACACAACAAAATAATGGAATCGGCCATATCCTGTGCTGAAGAACAATCCCAGAATCCTCCCGAATGCGATTCTGACGTATTACAGTTGCGCCGCCTTGCTTGATGAAAATTTAATAAAGACGAAAATTTAGACATAAGTAAGCATGTAATGCTAAAACAGGATGTGTGTTGCTGTGAGAAGGTTATCGTGCAAGATCTCTACATGGTCCCAATTTCGTGACAGATGTAATATATAGTCGGAACGAAATGCCTCTCAGGTAATCGAGAGAAGATGGATTCGAGTGTCACCCACAGGAAAAGTGTTTTCGTTCCAAGACGTATGTCGAGAAAAATTTTTTTTAAATATTCACTGAAAGGTGACGATGATGCTTAAGATGGCTGTCAGGGTGAACATATTTTACGCTTTAGAAGCATATATAGGTCGTTCGGGATAAAGTGAGCACTAAAAGTGCAACATCGAAAAAAAAACATTAATAATTGAAATGAGCTGGTGTTTTATTATTATTACATGTGACACAACAAGACGAAGTATTCATTTAGTTTTGTAAGAACTGCATTTTAGTAACATACAATATGTTTGCTTTGCTCGCACATATATTTGTAATATTCCTGTGTGAACTTAATGCATTTTATTGCGGTACTTGCAATTGTAATTTTTACGTTAGTGACTACATGCCAATACAAAGACAAATATGCAATACCTTAAAAATTATCACTGCATCTGAAAAGGGTAAAAAAAGTGGGAGGGCCTCAGATTTATGTTGCCCTTAGCCTCACAATCTCATAAAATGGCTCTGCAGACATTTGTAAGTTCAGTATACTTAATTTACATTTTATGTATGGAAAGGACAGACACCGATATTTATACCTCACTGTAACAAGGAACTTGCTCAGGATAGTAGTAAAATATTTTTCCCAGCGGGTTCTCAGTTGTCAAGGTATTTATAACTAGAAAAATACTTGTAAAGAAATAGTATTTCCTGCTCTACATATAATTATTTTCATTGAAAACTTTTTCAATGTATGAAAAAAATTCTACTGATGTTATATTTTATTTTTAAAATTTTGTGCTACGTCACTTCTTTATGTATGCAGTTTAATGGTTTCTCATTTATATTCCGACATTTTAACGTGGGTTTCAATTGACAAGCTTATCTTTCCAATTTGCAGTCGGCTTACAAACGATAATCAAAATTAACTACGCATTAATCACCACACGTGTATGTAAACCGTCACAAAACATTTACGTACTAATTAGCAAAAGCTGATACTGTTGTAAGAACATATCATAATCAAATGTTGTCATTTTCGTAGTTCACACTTTGCCACTTTTATTGTTTGGGTTATTTCATGTTAAAATGAAGAATAACATTTACTTTTAAATTGGTGTCAAAAGGCCATAATGAAAATATTGTGCTATTAAGTCATCGTTAGACGCACTAGTACAGTAAACCCACAAAGTAATATTCTGAATTTAAAAAATAAAATCGCAAAAGATACAGTTGCAAAATCAGCAATTTTTTTTAATACAAAGTTTTTGACCAGAATTTTTTTATTTTTTAAATATTTGGTTACATAACTCATAGCATGTTACTTCACTGTGAATTATTACATTTAAGTAAGTCGATTGGTTTTTAATGTTTGCGTGGCAGCGTAACATACATAATTTGACTTGGACGCGCCTTTATGAGATAACTATACAAACTAAAATTATTTTTAAGAAAAATTTGTAATCACAAGCATCGTCTACAAAAGTGATACTATTTAATTTAAAAAAAAATTATGATTTTATTGCATTTGAACACTCTTAAGGACGTGGTTCAACATAGTTTTCAACGTCCTTTTTTATTTTAATATTTTCACTAGATATTTTTTTAGACATGAATTGTGATTAAATCTTTCTCTTAGGAAATTTTGGTATCTTTCACATTTTTTGCGTAGTGAGTGGTAAACTTCAAAATTTGCACTTTACGGTTTTATGTAAGCTAACAGAACCAACTGACATACCAAATCAAAACAATTCACAGTATATAACAATGTTGTAGGCTGGGATATGACAAATATAAAAACTATATATATATATATATATATATATATATATATATATATATATATATATATATATATATATATATATATATATATATATATATATATATAATGTTTTTAAAAAAATTGTGGAAATTTTTAAATTTTCGTTTTAAAATTAAACATTTTTTTATTAAATACAAAACTGTTTTATTTATTGTTTTGGTATATGTAAAAATCATAGCCTTCAGCAATTGTTATACACTGTGATTATTTTCGGTTTGGTATGTCAGTTTGTTTTATTGGCGTACATAAAACCGTCAAGTCCAACTTTTGACGTTTACGACTCATTACGCAAGAACTATGAGAGATACAAAAATTTCTTAAGAGGAAGTTTTCATCACAATTTATGTATAAAATAAGAAAAAAATATCTAGTGCAAATATGAAAATAAAGAAAGAAGTTGAAAACTATGCTGACCGCGCCCTTAAGGGTGCCACCTACCCGCGCATGAGAGGCTCAAAAGCAACGGAGCAATAAGGTCGACCTTGAAGATCGCATCAAATGTCGTGTCGCCTTAACAAGCCAAGCGCTGAACTAGCATACAAGGTTCCCGCCGAACGGTTTTTACTATGGGACATTAAGCTGTGACCATATAATTTTATTGGTGGAAAGTCTGCAACTAAGTTCTGTGCAGGTCGCAACCTGAGTTTCACATACATCCGGTTAGTACGTTTTGAAGTACAGGAGTCTGAAAATGTAGTTTTTAGCGATGTTAGGGGTCTTAGAAACAGTGTTTATAATGAGAGTGGCGTCTTAACATTGAGGTTCCGACCTTGCCTGAAGTTTGTTTTCCTTTCGTAGGTTGGCACAGTGAGCACATGTGGAATATTTTCGTAGAAAAAAAACCTGTTTACAAACACACTGCAACGCGTTTGAAGCGTGGGGTAGGCGGCCGCCTTAAGGAGAGGAAATCCTTTTGACCAGCTTGGCGGTTTTCGGCAACAATGGCATAAGGAAATCAAGGATCATCGGTAGAGACATGAACTTTTCGCGAAAAGAATTTTGCCCCACTTTGTTCCAGTACCTTATGTGCACGTCTGCAGTTCTGCTTCATAGATATTGGCAGCGTGCCTTTGAACTGTGACGTTTCTCATTTGACTGTACCAATCACAATAAGTTTACTGTAACACCACACGTCTGTGATTTGCGTGTAAAATCCCACGACACACGAATGTCAAAACATCCTATCTCTGACCGTGAAGCAAGTCTGCAGACGTGCACACAAGTCACTGACACAAAGTGAGGCAAATTTCTTTCCGCGAAAATTTCATGTCTCTAATCATCGGTCTTGTTCATTACTGCACCACCGTGACCTCGGAACATACTTTATAATAACGGATTTTAATTCACCATCCTCCAGGAATTTTTTTGGTACACCCACGGGTTGAGTTATACAATGTTTACATGCATGCTAATACTTCGGCTATTATTCGTTAAAACTTACCACGAGAAATAGAGAGTCTTTTCCTGTGAAAATAAAAAAGGCCTTTGTTGATTTGCATACTGATGGAACTTACTTAACCTTTATACTTCAATTTTTTTTAGTCCAACGAATCTTTTTTTTTTCTCATCGGAGCACAGAAGAGGCGGCGGCGGTTGGAAGGAGGTGTTGAGGGAAGTAGGGGAAGGTGGCAGGACTTGGGAGCTTTTAACGAAAGGCAAATTGCGACAATTCACGGAGTAATTTCGCCCTCGGAGGCGGCGCGCTTCGATTGGCCGTAAGTGAGTTAGCGCGCGGCTTCGGCGGCGTAGGGAATTATGTAAACCGGGAGCATACCAGGAGGGTTTGTGCGTCTCTCGGCTTCTATAGCATGGAGTTCTCTCTCTCTCGTTCTCTCTGAAACATCCCCTTACCCCCGGCAACACCACTGAATCCTCTCTCTTGGCCGCTAACGCAATTCAGCCCCCTTCATTCGGCTCTCTCTGTCTGTCTGGCGGGGCTCTCAAACCCGGGAGAGTGTTTGTTTAATTGCTGCACAGCAGTTTGTTCGTCCCACAAACCTCGCTTACCCGTTTACAAGTACCCCTGCAGCCGCAAGCCCCCTCCCCACTTCTTCGGCGAATTCCCCTGCCGTGCGCGGCGTGTTTGCCCAGCGCGATGGGGGGTGGCGAATCCTCGCAAGTCAAATAGGGCGCAGTATTTGCCCCGTGCTCGCAATGGGCGAAGCAGGAGAGGATGTGGCGTTGCGAGTTACCTAAAACGCGCTTAGCGAGTCACTTTACCAACTACCCAGGTCGACCCGCTCCGGTCCACTGTCGGGTGCTTGTTGCACGGGGTAGGCGATCCTGTACGTGACTGTACACGCAGCGAGGCTCGGTACTGAGAGGTACCTAGTTCATATAATCAACAATTAACTCTGTAGGTCCCTTGTTAATTTCTGAATTAAAGTTATGCGACCTAGAGTTATGTTGATACGCACTGTGCTTAAGGGTGTTAACATGCGATAAAATCATAATTTTATATTTCTTATGAAATATTGCTCGTTTTGTAGATGATGCTTGTGAGTACATTTTACTCTTACACAATAAATTTAACTCCCATAGTTTTCTCACATAGGATGTCAAAGTCAAAATTTGCTTGTGCGTGCATGCAAATAGTGAAAACCAACTGACCTTCATAAACGAAATAATTCACTGTGAACTTACATCCTATGAGCTATGTAATAAAACTTAAAAAAGCCCACAGCGTAATATTTTGAATTTTGAAAAATATCACAAAAGTACAGAAAGTTGCAAATCCAGCAATTTTTTAAAATACAAAAACAGTTCGTGGGATTTCTTCAAACGTTTTATTACGTAGTCCATAGGACAGCTACGTCATTTCAGGTGTACAGTATATCACCAAGTCATATTGTTGCATAATGATTATTTTGTAAGTCGTTATTATATTGGGGGTTCATAAGTTATTATTAGTTTGGGGGTTTCACTCAGATGGTAGCTACACTGTGGGTTTATTAAGATGTTATTTGGGGTCAAAAGACTAAGAGACAGTTATGGTTGAACGGGCCTTTACTACAATGGCAGGTACTCTGAATACATAATAGGTTACAATGTGTTCTATTTATTTAGGAAGGGAGCGCAATATTACTGATTATTAAATTATTATGTTAAGTTGAGAGTTGCTGCCACATAACTAGATCTGACGACCTTACCGAAAGCTGGATTGATGAGGAGATGGCATCGACGAATGAGCACGCACCCGCCGGGGACTCGAGCACTGCTGTTGATCTGATGAGTGCTGGTGGACGACAGACAGACGACAGACAGACCGACGACAGACCTCGTTTGCTTGGTAACAGCGCCATATATCGGCGTGCTTGTCCTCGATATTGTGCAACCACGAGGGGGGTGAGGTGAGTTGCTGTCTTCCGTGGTTTCCCAACGCTGACCTGATTGCCGCTCGGACGTCTTGCTGTCTGGCTTGCCAGGCAATATTGCAACAATATGCGTTGCAAGAAACTGCAGCGTTTACTAGGGTATCCTGGCACGAAAAATTGTCGCGATATACCAACCATCCATCCTCTCTAACCATACCTACAGACCAGAAAATTTCGGAAGTTCAACGACAACAATCCTGTGTAACCTCTGACCTCATCTACCTGTACATTGGCCAATGGTATAATTGACAATGTAGCACGGGGATTCTGAGTTTTTTTTTTTTTTTCGCCCTGATTCGCCATTGGTTCACAGTTCTCAAGGACGAGTCTCATGACAATGACCCAATCGAAAATGTTGCCTACGTATACGTAAGTTATAAATCGAACCTCTTATCAGTTGAATCCGCAGAATTTCCGGGTTTCTAACAATATTCTTGGAAGTCGAAGGTAGCGACATGAATGAGTCCAAATGCCACGGATGTACAACTAATTCAACAAACCTTATAAACAATGAAAATAAATTAAGGCATTGGGCTGTAAATGTAAGGGTGTACAGTGTTAACAATAAATATATTTTGTAACACGCGAACAATTGTCTGCACAAGGTCAAAATTAGCTTAATTCATAAGCCGAGGTATTAAAGTATTGTAACATTCTTGCGTAGTCTTTACTTCACTCTATTTTTTTTGCAGCGTTTACACGAACTTTTTCGTCATTTTACAAAACATTGTGAAAGTACAAGGATTTTTTGTAAATTCATTAATTTTTAATTTTACAGGAATTACCATTGTTAAATACAAAGAAAAACTTGGCAGTGACAAAATATATGTTTTTTTTTTTTGTAGCAAGTGATATAGTTATATAAAATATAGCTTCTGGTAAACATTTTGCTGGAATGAAATTAATATTTGTATAACTGAAATGACATTGCTTAGAGTTAAGAAGGTTGAATAATATTGAATGTGAAAATGAAAACGAGCATGAAATGTGTTGTTAAGATTGTCTAGTGGCAAAGTGTGTAGCTGACAATCTGAAGTAATCTGTCAGAAAAAATGCAAAATTCGCAGGCCCTTATTAAGAACACTTATTTTTAGACTTGCCTATTATAAATAGGGACAGAAAAACTTCGTGAATTCAATGACCCACTTGCTATAATCCACTGTCCTACGCATATCCAAGTCCCATCTATTCGTTAATTGTCTGCTATTCTGCTGAGTAGTATAGCTAGTGGACAAATGGTCGGGGTGTGAACATGCATTGAATAGTTGATTCTTACATGCAGATATTTGAATTAGTGAAATTTACCTGTCCTTAATCATAAATAATCAATTTTCCCACATTTTAGCCTGCAATGTCTTTATCCACTGAGATTTTTTGAGTTTGGTATATCAGTTGGTTTTAGTGTAGTCCTTAAAACGGAAACATGAAAAATTTGACTTTAACGAGCCATTACGCGAAAACCATAAGAGATAAAAAATTCCATAAAAGACAAATTTAGTCACATTTTTTGTCTTAAAATAAGAAAGAAATATCTGGTACAAATAAAAATAAAATGGTGATGAAAATTGCGGTAGACCGCGCTCTTACGAGAAGTCCTCGGCTGTCGCATGGATGGCATTGCAGAGTGTCACGCGTATTCTTTCTTACGCGAAACCGTTAACTTATTCATATTATGTTTATCTACGGAAAGAACACACACTTGAAACTATGCTTGTATGTTTTCAAAAATTCAGCTTAAACGAGAGCAGATATCACAAATCTGCCTGGCAATTTTTTCTGCGATAGCTATTTTTTTTAAACAAGAAATCTCCGATGTTTCGATAAAAATTACAACTAACCAAAAATTCGTTAATTACATAATTAGCAATGGAGTGTGTCCAAGTAAATAAATCCAGCCATGCACTCCCATTGCACAGTTCTTTCCAAGATCATATAGTATTTACTGCCTTCAAAACATCAGGCAACATGGAGATGATGATTTTCAACAGAACTGCCAGACAGATTATTTATATCTGATCTCTTTTAGGCGTAAAAAATTCATATAACTGAAACATGTAGAAACTAGAGAGCATGACCTTAGTCTATATAGCTTATTCTCGCGACCGAAAATTGAAAAAAAATGTGTTTTTTTTAATGGTACAGTTAGGCATGAGTAGTTTGTTTCCGAATATCTAAAAGGTACAGAATGGCGCAGACAACTTTTATCTAAACTATTATGCCATAAAATGATAGGATCACCTCTGAGTGACTCATAGAGGCTTGTTGTCGGCTAGAAGACCGCGCACTAGTTTCTATTACATACAGATAGAGACTAGGATGAGGCGTGATGCTCGTGCTGTGTCGCCCTTACCGCTTTCGCACTCTCGGTTTCGAACACACAAAATATGTCCATGCAGGCTGCTGCCTTAAGGGCTTAGGCCCGAGTTTCACGGCTTTCGAGAGAACTATTTTTTATAAATCCATACGAGAGTCAACATCGTAAAATTGCTTCATAACTTTGTTGCAAATTGGTTTTACTATGCAATGTAATTTTTCGAGACAAACTATGATGATTATAGCTAATTTATCAATTAAAAGGAAATTTCGGTTATTAACTAATTAACTATTTACCAGTCTTCTGACTCGACGAAATTAGAGTGTGCAGTTTAAATCAGTCATAACAAAGTTACGAAGTGATTTTACGATATCGGCTCCCATTTATGTTTTAAAAAATAATTGACATTTGAAGCGACGAAACTCGGGTCCATGCCCTTAAGAATGTGTGGTACATAATATAAACTCTAAAAACTTCATTTTTAATCATACCATTTTTTAAAGTCAATATGGAAAAAAATATAAAACAGCAACCGTAGATAACGATATTTCGGCGTCAAAGATGTTTGTCTTAGAATGCTGTATTTTGTGTGTATATATTGGCATCGAGAAACATGCCATTTTAAACTTATGCTATTAGACCTGAATTATGTGCCATCCTACTGGCTATGTGTTTGTGTTAGTGAGGCACGGTGCCAAGGGCGTTGTTGACTGATTCATCTGGTGCAGTATCACCTCTACAACTCGACAATCGACAATAAACGGCGTGCAGTGATATCGTAGATCACTCGTCTGACTGACACTTGCAGTGATGACGCCATCTTTTTATTTTATTGGTGAAGAGTTTTAATTTAAGTCCATTTTATATTTCTAGAGTAGTTTTACACGAATCTAGAGAGTAGTTTTTCTTTTATAACAGGTTGAAAAATAAGTTTTTAGCAATTGAGAGGCTCCGATATGATTTCCCATATTGACGTGATGTTTGGAAACCACCTTTCAGTCGTCGTTTGAAGTGTATTTTGTTTTCTTACATTGACACAGTGGGCACATGTGGAATAGTTTGGGAAATAGTACGTATTTACGAACTCGCTCCAACGCATTGTAAGCGTATGTTAGACGGCGGTCGTAAAGATCCATCTCAATACAAGGAACGATTTTTTGAAATGAACGAAAATCGGAATCAGGACCGGTGATTGAACCCTGTTTCTCTAGAATACGTTTCCAACTTTTTACTTCTGCACCGCATAATATTTAGGAATACAGAAGTGAAATTGAAGGTACAACAACAAACTCAGTCACATACGCCAGCAAATAGCTCTTCTGGCCTGAAACATGGCTGGGACGCCTACCGCCAATCAGCGTAAGGCAGTTGCTCTGCTAGTCGGCAGCCAGGCCAATAGGAAATCTGCCGTAATATGCAGGAGCCAAATATACACGGGGCTGATATCAACAACCTCGGGCAGCCAATAAGCGGCCAAGTATCAAATGGTCTGGTCTGTATTATTATTATTATTATTATTATTATTATTATTATTATTATAGGTATTGGTTCGAGATGATGATTAGAGGCACGATTATTTAGCGTATTCATCAGCTTAGACTTCTCAGTCCTGTACAAACACTGGCTACAGTAGAATATTGATTCTAACCGTACTTGCAGGTAACACGTGTGTTCGCAACGATTTTTTTACTTATTTAAAGGGATTAGGAAATTTTGCCAATTCAATGACCTCCATGTTAGAATCAAATATCCTATGCATATTCAAGCCCTGGCTATTCGTTCATTGTCAGCTGTTCCACTGAGTAGCAGCTAGTGGACAAATAGTCTGGACTTGAGTATGCATAGGATATTTGATTATAACCTGCTGGTCATTGAATTCGCGAAATTTCACCATCTCTACTTATTTATTCCTGGTTAGCAGCCGTCAAATGTGTATCATAACACCTGTCGTCCGATCACAGTGATGACAGTGAAGTATACAACATTGACGTTCAACCTGACCTAGAATCAATACGTGAAATACTCGTGCCTCTAGTGATGGTTAGTCGCGGGAAAACTTGACTGTTTGCTGGGTTTCAGCGTACGTTCAGCTTACCAGTAAATTACTGGCTTTCGCTTGTACGTGAAGCTGTTAACCTATTTTACTGAGCTAATAATAATCCCGCTATTGTAATATTTGGTGCCTATTATTGGTCTGCAGGCAGATACGCTGTGTCAGACGTATCACCCAAACTTACATGTCACAAGAAACTACGGTGTTTTCAAGAGTATGTTGGCGAAAAATTTGTTCGCGATATATCCTTATAACGGTATATCGCGAAAGTGTTTTGGGCCAACATACGTTTGAAAACACTGTAGTTTCTTGTGACATGTAAGATTGGGTGATATCTGACACAGCGTAGCTGTCTGCAGACCAACAACAAGCATCTAATATTACAATAGCGGAATTCTTATTGGCTCAGATAAATAAGGCATCAAATATGCGTGCAATAGAAAGCCAGTTATAATCTAATAAGCGGAACATGCGTTGAAGTCCAGTAAACAGTCAAGTTTTCCCGCAGTGAACAATCATCTGTAATTATTATATCATTTGTGGTTTCACGACAATATACGAAGACGAAGGTCAGAGTCAAGTTTTTCCTGGCAGGTGAGCGGTGGCTGACCAAGTCTCGTCGGAATAGCGCGAGTGGTCGTCTTGTCCGGGGAAGTCCGTGTGTGAGTGAACAGTTCTGCGGCAGTTTCGCTTCTGTACGTCGAGTCTGGTCCACGCCTCTGGGGGGGTCCAGAGAGAGAATCAATGAGCTAACACCACGCGAGCGCAGTCAATCAACCGAGAGGTGTTTTGACACGTCGCCAGCAGCCATGTTGGCCTCGTTATTTAAGGGCTGGTGCTGTAATCGGCGTGAGCGCTGTCTCGCCCATAGGGCAATAGTTCAGCCCCATACACCTCCCCCCTTCCCTCCCCCTCACAAGCCAGCGATCCATCACCACCCCATTGTCCACGCTCGTGGGAGACAATGGATGTGTTCGGCTGTCATCGACCTGCGCGTCCCAACCCCCCACACAGCCCTTCTCCATTGCCAGCGGGACCAGCCGATTCGACCGGCCCCATTCAACCGGCATAATGCCCGCGCGTCGTCCGGTCAGCTCCTCCCCCCAATTCTCCAATCACGGCACCGCTAAATATTATAACTGGAGACGCGGTCCCGCTTTGAACGGCGCATTGACGTCGCGTAATTGGAGGACGTCGTCGGATGCGCAGCCGTCTTGCCACCCTGGACTCTTGTTCCAGAACGACACAATGGTCGGAAGTTTCTTATAAGGTCAGCTGGTAAGGTTAGAAGGTTTCACAGGCCCTTCAACAACCCTGTCTTAACCGATGATGTTGAAGTGCGATGAACGGCAACTCAACATCCATGCGGGATTAGAACGCAGGACCTCTCGCACCGACTACACTACCGAGAACGGCGGGAGGTTAAATGGAACCAGGCATGGTCGCCGACGTGGAGACTTTAGTCACAGACTAAATAGCACTACAGATCCGAAATGACGAGGCGGATCATTTGACACGGGCGAACTTCGTTGCTTATTAGCTGCCCAAGGCTGCTGATACAAGCCCCGTGTATGTTTGGATCTTGCATGTTAATACAGGTTTTCTATTGGCCTGGCTGCCGACTAGTAGAGCAGCTACCTTACACTGATTGGCAGGAGACGTTTCCGCCATATCGCTAGCCACGGAAGCCATTGTCCTGGCGTGTGCGACCGAGTACGTCGTTCTAGGGACCCCTGATTTCCGCGAAAAGAATTTTGCCGCACTTTGTTACAGTGACTTGCGTACACATCTGCAATTCTACTTAATTGTTATTGGCAGCGTGTCTTTGCGAAGCAATGTGTCTCACTTGACTTCGCCAATCACAATAACGTTACTACAACTTTACAAGTCTGTGATTTGCCATTAAAACCCCAAGACACGTCAGAGCTAAGACGTCCAATCACTGATTGTGAAGCTGAGATGCAGATGTGCATGTGAGTCACTGAATGAAAGTGGGGCAAAATTTTTTTCGCGAAAATTAGGGGTCCTACGTCCTTCTACTGGCTATTTCACTCGTGAATATCTAAATATTATGTGATTTAGTGTAAGGTTTAGCAGACTGCTTACAGATCTCGTTTGAGGTTTGGTTATCGGCAGGGACGTGGAAAATTCTAGAATGTCACTGACCTGCCGGCTAGCCTCCAAGAACTTGTGTACTCCAACAATCACTATATGTTCATTGGCTAATCGCTGACTCAGTGATACAACTTCATTGGCCCTTCACTTAGTAGCTTCTTTATTAATGTCTCAGCGCTTTCCGTGTGTTGTCTGGTACGTCAATGACTAGAGGCACGATTATTTCGCGTGTTGATCGTAGGTCAGGTTGAACGCCAATAACCTGTATATCACTTCCGTGACTAGGCGACAGCTGTTTTGACACGCCTTTGGAGGTTTCAAGCCAGCAGTAAAAAATAAAATAATTCGTGGGGCTACCCACTTTCACGTTTAGGAGCCAATGGATTTTAGATTTTGGCCAGTGTGTGTATAGGACTGAGAAGTCTAGACTGCTACCAGATTAATACACGAAATACTCGAGCCTCTATCAAAGACCAATTGAAAAAGTGACAATTCAAGTGAATTCTAGCATGTTTCCAAAAGAAAACTCATATTTTTCAAGTGCCTAGTGATCCTTCGTGTGTAATATTTCCTGGAGGGCTACAAGGTGGAAATTTTAATCTCTCAAAAGAAATGTTAAAGCACTTCTAAGGAATATATTTGATGTTTATACTAACGTTCTTGTAAAAAGGCAGGTGAAAAAAGACAATTTTATCGAGGGCATGAAAGGATATTCCAAAAAGAAACTCCAAAAAGGTAATATGGACGAATATGTATTCCTTAAACTTAAAACTATTAATGGTGTTCATATTCTCATTATTTTTCTAATATATTAATGTTTGTTGTAGAAAAGGGTGGGAAAATTTAACGTTTTCGTATTGAACTGTGTTGCGACATGTACCGTGTGACAGGTTATTTCAGAAAAACCTGTGTAACTGCCAACATGAAGATAGTTCTCGTAAAATCTGTGCATAGGTGTACATGACATTGCATCGTGGTAAACACTGTAAAGTGTTTCTCTGTCTCTCTCTTACACAAAGGACATTGCAAGTACTTTCTTGTGTACAAGTCATCCGCACAGAGTGAAGGAATATATTTTCTCACCAAACAAATTACCACAAAGAAAAGAAAAAAAACAACAACATGAATTATTGTTGAAAATACTAAGTGGTAGAACTTGCACTTGTTGGTTAGGATGTTTTTTTTTTTTTTAATCAAAGATTCAAAACGTTACATTATGCGTTTATAAATACTAGCTTACGTAGCCTATTTCACTATAACTATTTCATTTGAGTGAGTCGATTGGTTGCCACTTTTTTACATTGCAGCATAACGTGCATACTTTAACTTTGACGCACCATTACGAGAAAACTATTCGAGATAAAATTGTTTCGTTCCAGCGAACTGCACTCACAATCCCCGTCTGCAAAACTACACTTAACGCCCACCGGAGGATTTTGGGAAGTCTGGTTAGAATTAGAGCTGTTTGTATATGATTTTTTTTTTGGGGGGGGGAGTAGGGTGGCTTAAAAGCGACTATTTTTCCGCATTAGTACAATGAATTTGATTTTCACAGCACTTAAAATGTTGAGAGGGGTACGTGAATCCGACAGTTCCTTACTCAACAAACTGTATGATATGTCAGCAAATTCGCTTTTATGTTCTTTTATTTACACCGTTCTGTACAAATGTCTTTCGTTGATTGTATTAAAATAAAATCCTGTTGAATTATCTTGCGAGCATTAAGTCGTTCTTTGCAGTACTTTGTGTCTATATTTTTGAGCAGATTACAGTTGTTTAAAGAATAGTTATATGTATTCTGAAGGACATTTGATAGTGAACAACAAATTATTTTCTAATTGCAGTAGCTGAATTGCAATACATACTCAGAAATGTTAAGTAATTTAAATTTTCTGCTTAGACCCACCGTTTAGGAAATTCGTCTTATTTTTCCTGTATTTCTGTGTGTATAATGCAAAAGATAAAAGATTATACTTTCGTTTATTTTGTCTTATACGGATGACATACGTTCACATAATAAACTGTGATTCACATAATAATAAGGACGAAGGATGTTTACACGAAATTAATTGAGCACGATATTATTTATGGCCAAACAATAATACAGATTTGTTCCATTTTCTTCTAGACTTTTATTCCACCAATGAGTAAAGGTGTTTCAATGTGAATGTAACATCCAGAAATTTGTACGAACGTTGACGAAGACTTCATTTCCTGGATTGTTAATATGAATGTACCGAAAAGAAGCAAGACATTTTGGGAGCGTATCGCAAATGTCGAATATAACAATTTCACTTCTATTGTAATTACAATGTAGCCTACGTTATTAAGTGGCATCCGGTTGTTGCTCTATCATCCAAGAATTATAAATTTTCAAAATAATTTTATAATAACGAACGATGAAATATTTCGACAGCGATGAAATATTCTAAAATGTAATGTTTAAATTAACTGAAATTATGGTTCCTGTTTGAAGAAAAACAATGAAAATTATTTTCAGGTGTACCCACTTTGTAACTAAAATAATTGGGTGTACTTTTTATATAAAAAACATCCTTGAGTTATTAGAAAAACATTCATCCGTGATGTAACAGTATGCGACTTCATGAGAAACCATGAAAATTATCCCCTTTCGTAGCTTTCAAGGTATTTCCATATCTGTTTTCAGTAATTAGCTATACACACAACGTTGGATTGTGTTTCTATTGACTTCATAGCTCTCATTTTTAATGTACGCAATCTCTAGTTTCTGGGCTAGATCATCCCAAACAATTGACTCCGTTTCCTGGAACGCTTAGCGGAAATCCAGTCTGTTCGATCGTGCTGAATCACATTGCAGCTTTTCTACAACAATGAGAACTATTGTTAGTCTCCGTATTTTGCAAACAATGTCACCTACCGTGAGAACCATGCAACTTTCACTCCCGATCGTGCTATTGTTGAAGAGGATGTGAAAATTCGCGGAATGTGATTAGAGTCAGTACACGCGCCCGAGACAGGAAAAGGGACGTGTGTGTGTGTGTATTCATTGTTTTATTGAGAGAAAGCAATCGAGAGTTTGTAACTGACTGGAGGGAGAGAATGGTAGGAGTGTGGGGTGGGTTCCAATATGCCGGCAGGTTCCTTGGTTTATTAATTCGCTCTTTATTTGAGCCACGTTCAGTTGAGGGCACGTTCGCCAAATGTCGCTCCAGCGAGAGAGAAAGGCAGAGGGAAATAGATAGAGAAGGGCCGTGTACAGAACCAGAGGGTTCGATAAGAGGAGTCGATTCATATACGCCATGGGAGGGCAGAGGGACCTTAGGGGAAGGCTGGCATAGGGGATGGTTACGCAATTTGCCAGCGGAGCACCGAACCCACTATTTGCCACTGGGTGGAAAGGAAAACAGTTCGACTAGGGTTCGCCCCTTCCCCTGCCCCTGAACGAGGCGAGCTTGGAGATTGATGCTGAATGGCTGATGGGAACTACATCCCCTGGACCAACCCTCAGGGGCTACCTTCCTCCCAGCGCGCCTTTCCCAAGAGCCTTCCTACAGGACTGAAGTGCAGGTCAGCATTACGCAAACATGACCGTACCGGCGCTGTAGGCAAACCGATATTGATATACACGGAACAAAAAAAAAATGTCGACTGAGCTGGATTGGCAATTTACGGAGGCAGTGAAAAAATCGTGATGATCTTCGTTGCGAATATATTCCCCGAAACACTGCAGAGTACTGCTTCTTATATCACTGGCCTATGTTTACTCATTTCTTTACCGTTCGCATACAGTGGCGAGTGGTAATCAGTAGAGAGAGGAAATTTCGCGAGAAGATTTTTGCCTCACTTTGTTTCAGTGCCTTACGTGCGCACCTGCATCTCTGCTTTGTGGTCAGTGATTGGATGCCGTAACTCCCAGCGTCTTGAGGTTAAACCCGCAAATCACAGACGTGATGCGTCACAGCTATCCGTATACTGATTGGCACAGTTAAATTAATAACAACTCTGCACAAAAGACTCTTGTCAATAGCCATGAAGTTGACTTGCAGGTGTGCGCGTAAGGCATTGAAACAAAGTGGGGCAGATCTTTGCACCAAAAATTCCTGTCCCTGGTGATCAGAAACAAGGTAAGCTGATGTTCGTTCAGTACTGTACCGTCTTGGTGCATCCAGAAGGAACCAGTAATAACTAGGGACAGGAAAAATTCACGGGTTCTCTGACCCGTAGACTAGCCATCAAGAATATTTGTGAACTTAAGTAGATGGCGGATGCTCATTAGTAGGGACCCTTGTTTTTTCACGAAAAAAAATTTTTGCCCCAGTTTGTTTCAGTACCTTACGTGCACATCTGCAGTTCTGCTTCGTGGTCAGTGATTGGATATTTTAACTGTCGCGAGCCTTGGGATTCTATCGGCAAATAACTTACGTGTGGTGTTGCAGGAACATTGTTGTAATCGGCTCAGTCAAATGAGATACGACTCTTCACATACACTGGTAAAAAAACTTCCTAAAATGTTAAGGAAGTAATTAACCTAAACGAAGTTTGGGACAGTTGCCATACTTCCCCCTTGTAAATATGCATTTTTTACTACTGTTACAATACAAGTCTTTCAACTTCAGTATACATTTGACTGTTATACTAAAAAGTTTGGAAGTGCTACCATGGCAACAATTCTACAATACCTACTTTCTTAGCGCTCCTATACGCACGTGTGGTAAATTTACAAACTATTTTTTAGAGTGTAGACATGCTCCAAATAATCATGAAGCAGAATTACAGATGTGCATGACGTGACGCACTGAAACAAATTGGGCAAAATTATTTCCGCAAAAACAGGGGACCCTACTTATTCAGGAAAAACAGGGGTCCTTTCTCATAAGCTGCTTGCTGTAAAATGTATAAAAAAAGTATGTATATGTTACGTTTTTATCGTTGGCTCAGGGACTTCCAGGAAGTTTCAAGTAAGTCAAAGACCAATTGCGAAAGTGGCACAAACATACAATTGTTGGAATTCTAGCCTGTACCCAAATGAAAACGCCAGTTTTTCAGGTTTCTAGTAATAACCGTACAATTGGGTCCAACACAACTCAATGCGGCCTCTCGCACGTTAGCTCAAGACACACATTATACACATAGTTTGACGTACACTGTATGACTATCTACCATGCAGAGGCTTACGTGTACACGAGGAAGTACACAGAAAAAAACTGTTTTGTGGTGGCTATAAAATGTTTTGTCAGTATGGACCTCACGAAATAATTTTGTAGTGGCTACAAAAAATGTTTGTGCTCACTGCACAACTTTATTGGGGGCAGCAAAGATTTTTTTGGTCACTACAAAAAAAATTGGGTAAGGTTCATTATGACAAAATATTTTGTGGTGACGAATAAGTTTTTTTTTTTTTTTTTTTTTTTTCAGTGATACAGTTGAGAACAACACATTATCCACACGCCACTGCATACAAGTAAGTATAGCCACTGATTTTTGGTGATAAAAATTTTCCGACAAGTTGTTTCAATGTCTCATGTGCACATCTGTAGTTCTGCTTTAAGGTCAATGATTGGATGTTTTAAACTTTCAGCGGTTCAGTGTTCTACGCGCAAATAACAGACATGTGGGGTCGCAGTAACCTTGTTCTGATTGGCACAGTCAAATGGGCGGCGACGCCTCGACGCAAATACGTGCAGCAATGGTCATGAAGCAGAGCTGCCAATGCGCAAATAATGGATTGGAAAAGTTGGTTCAAATTCTTGTCACCAAAAATCACTTGCTCAACAAATAAGCGTACTTAGGGCGCGGTGTACGGCAATATGCATCACCGTGTTTTTATTTTTTATTTGTACCAAATATATTTTTTTTACTTATTTTGGACACAAATGTGACTAAATTTTCTCTTATTAAATTTTTTTATCTCTCATAGTTTTCGCGTATTGGCTTGTTAAAATCAAAATTAGCATGTTACCGTTTTAAGGACTACACTAAAACCAACTGACATACCAAACTGAAATAACTCACAGTGCATGAAGACGTCGCAGGCTACAAATTCACGTAAATAAAAAAAAAGAATAAAAACTTTCTGTATTTACAGAAAGTTGCTGAAATTGAAATTAATATTTTTAAATTTTCTATATTTTTTTAATACAAAAATAGCTGAACTTGTAGCCTACGGTATTGCTATTTATTGTGAATTTTTTACTTTGGTAAGTGAGGTAGTTTAAGTGTCGTCCTTAAAACGGAAACATGCAAAAACTATGCGAGATAAAAAAAAAATATAAGAGCAAGATTTAGTCACATTTTGTGTCTTAAACAAGGAAAATATAGCTGGTACAAATACAAAAATTTAACATGTTGATGAAAATTGCTGTGTACCGCGCCCGTAAGTAATGATACAAAATATTTTCATTAGACTTGTCAAGAGAACGAACGTCATGTATGTATACGCTATGGAACCTACGCGGAATATGTATTTTAGACTGTTAAATAATCAACCTGGTTCGTCTCGAAATTTTAAAGTGAAGTAATTATTATCTATACAAATTATTTCTCACTGTGGATCACCTTGCCATTCACTTGCAGTTTTAGTCAGAGAAACACTTATTTATTGAACCAAAACAATTTTGGATTATAAAAAAAATCATTCAAAACGCTACAGTTAGTTTTTATGCTTTATCAAAATATGCATTACAATACTCAGCAACTTGCTTCTTTCGACAAAATCCGCCTGATAATAACAGTATATTTGCTTGATATAACTTTTGCATATGGGCTTATGTTTGCCTGATAAGTTATACTCCTAAAAATAATATTTTGTACCTCCAGTTTACATGGAGAAATAATGCACACGCCGCAATAATCCACAACCCATTATTAGGGACCCTTGATCTTCGCGAAAAGAATGTTGCCGCACTTTGTTTCAGTGACTTACGTGCACATCTGCAGTTCTGCTTCATTAGCAGTGATTGGACGTCTTAGCTCTGACCTGTCTTGGTTTTTTACTGGCAAATCACAGACTTGTGACGTTGTAGTAACGTTATTGTGATTGGCGAAGTCTAATGAGAGACATCACTTCACAAACACACGCTGCCAATAACCATGAAGTAGAACTGCAGATGTGCGCGTAAGTCACTGAAATAAAGTGGGGCAAAATTCTTTTCGCGAAAATCAGGGGTCCATACCCATTATTTCATCCCACACTCGAAAGTCCAAGATGAGGGCAAACAGATGAAATACGTATTCAAGCATTATCGTAAAAATGCAGGTGAAAAAGTCTGTCAAATACTTTTGTAGTAACGACAGTTAGCCTAATAATTTTAACATTTCAATATTTATGATGCATCCTTTAGCTCTAAAAAACAATTAAATAAACATTCGAGTATTACCTGTTTCTCGGAAACTATTCAATTCCCTTGATCATAATTAGTACAGTGAGCTAACAAAGTGTGAATCCATGTCTGTATGATTTATAACTTTAGGTAATTGAATGAAATAAAGAATAAACTAATTCAACAAAAATATACGAGTTTCTATGAAATTTGAGATCATTTCATGAAATAATTTGTAAAAAGGAAATAATTCAAACGTAGAGCGACACAGTTATGTTCCAGATTTGAATTTTGTGACAACATAGGACGGGTGTCAGGGACTTGGGAATGCAGGGACAGTAAGGGCGTATTTTGATTACGCACCACCTGCATCTTGGCCTCTAAGTGCGATGCTTTCAGCTGACTTTAACCTTCAAAATGATTGTCAAAATGAGCGCATGGACTATGAATTATTTCCTTCTTTTGGTTTTCTAAATTCGCGGGCAGATTCAAAAGTGTGTTATTTACTTGTCTACCATAGCTAGAGATTCTGGAAAACTATGAGAGCAGTCCCGCCAATTCACCAACAAATTTTGCAAAACTGTTCAGAATCATCCGGTATTCGTGGTTAGAACATGATTTGTTTATCTGTTTACAGACAAATCACAAGCCTTCAGTGAAGCCGCACCACAGTTAGCATTGACAAAGTCAAATTGGGGATCGCCAGTATCGAAAGCAGAACGTCAGCGGAAAACGATTTACTTTTAGGCCTAGAAAGGAGTCACACATTCCCGCGATAAAACAGTATATTTAAGAATCTCGTTTTTTTTTCAATAGTTGCTGTTTTTCTGTGTAAAGGCCATGATATGTTATTTTTTCACACGGTCGCAAAAATTATTAACCATTTTAACAAAATGTTTTGAGAAAAAAAATCTATATTTGAAGCAGTTATACGATGTACAAATCTGGAAAACTATGAGGTTTATTGCTACCAAAGAAAAAGGTAATAATTATAGACAAGGAAATTTCGGGAGTTCAACGCCCTGCTGGCTATACTCCGCAGTACTGTGTACACTTTGTCCTCATCTACTTGTATAGGCGGTTCGGGATAAAGTGAGCACTCAATACAAAGCTCTGATAAAGTTCTATTTTCAGCCAGTTCGTATCTTTCCGCGCGTAACGACTGACGACGGGACATGTCTAACTGCTCTGGACACGTCACTTTATGTTTGCGAACTGTGCAGTCAGTATTAATCGATACAGTTTTAAAAAAAAAGTTTATTATTTATTTGTAATTTATTTTTGACGATTTCGGTTGATTTTCTTTCTGTATTATTGAATTTATATGGGAAATCACACGGGACTATATTGCGAAATTTCGCTGCCAACCATGTAAGTAATAAGACAACTATAGCTAATGTTGAAATTCTACGCAGTAACTGCTAGCGATATTTTTCAAAGGTTAAATTTTTAGTGCTCACTTTATCCCGAATGACCTATAAATTGGCTGCTGCTACCGTAGGTGTCCAATTGTACATGTGACAATGTAGCACGGGAATTCGTGAGTGCTTCATGCTGGATCTTCATTGGTTCACAGTTCTCAAGGATAAGTCTCATAACAATGACTCAATCTAAAAAGTTGCCTACATATGCGTTTGCTAAAATCCAACCTGTTCTCAATTGAATCCGTAAAATTTCTGGGTCTCTTACGAATAATTTTGACACTTTTGTGACAAAACAGATTGTGAGATTCTTCGATTTGAAAATTAAGTAGCTTTAAAAATAATATATTTCAAAAATCACTGTGAAACTATAGGCAGTGGCCTTTAACACTTCGTTCTCTGCGTCCTGAATATTCTACTCTTGATAATATTACACGCGATCTTTCCCAACCACTCACTTCATTTTCCCCGAGAAAATTTGGGTTGAAAGAAAATAATAATTCCGCGTTTGAATTTCACGTTCGTTTTTTTAAAGCCAATCTATTTTTTTTTCCTTCGCCGTCTCATATTTATTTATGTCGTTATTTATCCGACGTTTAAATGAGCCGAGTATATTTAAGCCTCCTGTTTTTTTCCGGGTCGCCTATTACAGGCGGGCGGTTCTTTGGGGGGGGGGGGGGGGAGAGGGAATGAGGCACACTTTTTCATTCCTTTTCCACGGAGGAAGATTGCCAGCGTCTCCTATCACGCCTAGCGCCACCGTCGACGTGTGGAGTGAAGAAAAAAGATTACGCGAGATCCAAAATGAGAACCGGCGCTGGTGGGAAAAGGGGTGTAGGGGGGAGTGGGTTGGGTGGAAAATAGGTTTTCTGCTCGCGAACCTGAGAAGTCTTTTGTTTAACCGACAATGACGGAGCACGGTGGGGCCCCAGGGAGGCAGCGTTCTTTTCTGTCTACTGTGCCATCTGATGAGATGAACAGCTCGCTGAGAAACGTCGCCGGGAGGCGAATACCCCGGCTGAGGCACAACAAACTGAGATGAACGCAAGAGAAGAAAAACACGTGAGCGTGGAGTAACGACGTATTAACTCAGAAGTTCCTTGCGATTTCTGCGAAAAGAAGCGAATAAATAGTATTCTAGTCAAAAACACATTGAATACTTACACCAGGGTTCGATGTTCTCAATTCAACTCGCGCCAACTACGTACTGAAGATTTATTTTTAATAAACTGCGCGATATTGCTTTCTATAAATAAAAATAGAATGGGTTGAATTTTCTACTAGATTCCTTTCTTCAACACACTTTTCTCGAGCAATCCAGACGTGACAAAATTATAGGGAAACGTAACCACAAATAACATATTACTGATTAAATGTCTAGTGCAGCTAACGATTTTGAAAGTATACGTTCTTAAATACGTTTACATTTTAAATTATTTTCCCAGAAGATACATTTTAATCCTATTTTAAATAGTTTCACGCAATTTTATTTGAAAATTTTTAGTAATCACCAATTCACTTAAATGAAAGTTATAGTTAAAATACAAAAATTATTCGTTGACACGGTTTTCAAGAAAGGTTTTTCGTGATTATCAAAATTATCTTTAAACGTTGTTAAGTATCACAAGACGGATTTTTATTCTGACGCGTAATGTTCGGTGTTGATCTCTGTTCTAAAGCTTAGTTTTGAAGTTTAGTGATGTAAATATTATTGTACTATAGGTTTGATGAAGATTTTAATGTGTTGCCTTCTCAAAATTAAATATGTGTTCTTTACTGTATACAATGAATTATAGTTTTTAAAATATCTTTATTTTCTCTCAATATTATTCTGTAAGTAAATATTTAAGATTAAAAAATTGTATTATTTTATATTTTACAAGTATTATGTACGTTGCATATCTTTATTCGTTGTAGGGTCGTAAATTTCTTCGTCATTTTGTGTGTTATGCACATAGTATACTGTATGCATGACGTGGTTTAGATATGTCTTATTAGGGTAGTTATTTGTTATATTCGTACTTAAATGCCTTAAAGGATTACTCGTAAACACGTGTATTAATATTTTTTTTTGTGACCTCAAACAATTTGTCTGTGACTATCCATTTTTAATGTGTAATGGGAAACTCTTCAGTAATTGTGTTAACTTTTTAAGAAATCGTTCACAATTCTTCTAAAAAGTATTTTACTCTAAATGCCATCCTCGAATAAATAATATTTTAAACAGACGTGTTATGTTTCACTCACAAAAATATAAATTAATCCCTTACACTTATAAGTTAAAAGGTTTTTGTTTATTTTATTGTGATACTACACAAGACGATAAACAGTTTACTCTTTCAGCTTATTTTTCTCTTTCTATCTTTCAGAGATGTCTCTAATTGGCTCGCTCTAATGACGTAGGTGGAGCTCACGTTAATCCGAGGGCGAACGGAATCCTTGTGGAATGAAGAAATTTCACGTAAGGGTTGTGGTTTTCACTAAATAATGATATGTAGGGACACTTGAATATCAAATAAATAGAGTGATTACTGCGACACAAATTTCTGTAATTCACAGGCGGACATTAAATACAGGCAAGAGATGCAACCATCCAATAAAGTACGTGGACGTCAGCTAAAGTATTTCGTAATACAACTTATCACAAAATTTTTACGATGAATTTGAATGTCTCTAGTTGCACGTAAATGGGGATGTGTATTTAAAGTAACAGTACGCTCAAATTACCTCCTTAAGCCGATTCAGCAGTTTTATTTAGGCAGTTGACTTGCATAGTGACACTTAGTTTCACGCAAGCTAAAGAGTGGATTTTTTTAAAAATTAAATTTCGAATAAGACACAGCTTCTTGGCATTTTTAAAATCATCTACTTAAAAATTTCGTACATAATCCTCTTTTCTCATTTCTTGGTTCGCTGCACGTCATTAAATTGGGAGTAGGTATTAAAAAAGAACATACTAAAATTGTTGTAATAACCAGCAATGAGGTCACAGCTGTCATAAATATGAATAATTAAAAATAAATATATATATATATACACACATTGTTATTAATGTGGCACACATTTATATTGCTGTCATCGCACAGTTCAGAATTTTTTCTTTTATCGAAACAAGTGTTTATAACTCACGTTTTGCCACGCGTTTATCCGTAAGCCCAAATGACGCAGTCATTAAAATTTTATTGTAAACTCTACTTACGTAGAACGTAGCAAGCGCGCTTCTCCCTGATAACCGTTGGTACATAGGCGTAAAATGATAGAGGTGGGGGACGCAGAGAGACATTGTCTCTTTTACGAACGTCAACATAATTAAATCAAGTGTTTCCTTTAAAACTCATTGATGAATAAAACTCATAAATACAGATTTTTAGGTAGAATAGAAAATCTTGTTTGCGAAGTCTGCGAAAAATAAAATGCGTAAAAGTAATTTACAAGATTAATTTTTGTTTTATTAAAATAACGTAGGTTATGTTCCCTACTCCTAATAATAATAAAAATAGTAATACTAATAATAATAATAATAATAGTAGAGGTCTTCCCAAAAAAAAAACCGTTGTACGCCTATACTGACATGAGTCAGTAAACAGTCACAACCTGGCGTACCTTCCAACAACTCACCAAGTGCTATTGGTTCCAGTATTTGAACTCATATTAATTATGGCCCAATGGTGGAGTTACGTAGGAGCGACAAAGCGACACCACAAAAGCGATAAGACAGTAAATTTTGCCGTTATTTAAAACATCAGTTCAGCTGTCGTGCGACAAATACTACAAAGCTCGCCTTTGATCTGCCGTCATAAAAAAAACTATGAAAACTAGAAATTTTCATTTCTGTAAAAATTGACGCTATGAATGTCTACAAAATAAGCAATATCTTATTTCCTACAAATACAAGCATTGCAGCGTGTTACAACTATTATTTGTTTACGACACAAACGCGCGTTATATTTGTATGTATACGAAAAGAATACGTACTTCAAACTATGCCCAGGGGCGTCATTTCAGGTTTTTGTAGGGGGAGGGGGGCAAGATTTTGTTTTCCGGCGACAGTGACCTTGTTGCATCTTTTTTACTAACTAAGCATGTATAAATTAGATACTTTAGGAATAAAACTTCAATTTTATGTACTTAAGTTAGCATTATGTAAATTTAAAACACAAAAAATATATTTATACACATAAAATTCTAAATCCAGGGGGGGGGCATTTGCCCCCCCCCCTTTTTTTTGTAGCCCCAAATGGCGCCCCTGACTATGCCGCTATAGATTTAGCCTGAAATTCGGGTAAACAGTATTTTCGGCCCTCAAAATGGGCCAAAATGAATTCCACAACTACAAAAACGAGCGTTAGACTTTGAACTACGCTGCCTACAAATAACATAATTTAGTCACGACTTAAAAATCCCATAGAAAAAAGGATAATACTAAAGCTCTGCACGCCAGCTGAGTAGTTGAGTAGAGAGGCGATAATACATTACATACGTCGGTTAGTGGCAACCTTACCGCTCCTGTCTCACACACAAACACGGAGTATTTAATGGAAAGTTCTTAAATCGCAATTTTCATTGCACATATTTATATTTTTTATGTTTACATCGTATTTTTTCTTATTTTAAACACAAAAAATAACTAAATGTTGCCCTTAAAATTTTTTTTTATCTCTCGTAGTTTTTGCGTAATGGCTCTTTAAAGTCAAAATTCGCATGCTACCGTTTTAAGAACGACACTTACGGCCATGATCTTTCATTTATTTCAAACAACTGCAAATAACTCGAATATTTTTTAACCAAATGCTTTGAAAAAAAATTTAGACACTACAGTCATACGATACACAATTTTTCCATGGCAATTTTTTTTTTTTTAATGTACAGTTTGTTAGCAAAAAATTATTATCCTTCATTTTGACAACAAAATATGTGGTATTTCAGGAGCAAAAATCTAAACATTAGTTTGGTGTGTTTCAACAGAAAATTCATATACACACGATGATATATACGTGTTAAAACTGCCTGAATGAATTTTTGATATATGTATTAATTTGCGTTAATTTTTTTTTTTTTTTTTTCGAAAACACAGCGAAAGTAAAGAGCGAGGCCTTAAACCAACTCACTTAGCAAACTAAAATCATTCACAGCGAATAACGATGTTGTAAACTACGAGTTCACCTATGTTAAACCACAAAATAAAATATATTTAGTATTTAAAAATAATATTTAACTTTTTAAATGTTATAATTTTTTTTAAACACAGAATAATTTTGTTCTTTGTTTCTATGTACGAGAAATTGTAGCTTGCGACACCTTTACCCAATGTGAATTTCTTTACCCAATGTGAATTTTTTCAGTTTGGTATGACAGTTGGTGTTAGTCTTCCTTAAAACGGAAACATACAAATCTTGAATTTAACGAGCCATTACGCGAAAACTATGACAGATAAAAACATTTCATAAGAGCAATATTTAGTCACATTTTGCGCCTAAAATAAGAAAAAAATATTTGGTACTAATAAATATAAAAAAATTGTGATGAAAATTGTGGCAGAACGCGCCCTAAAGCCTCTAACGCACAGGTAGGCGGTGCCCCTAAGGCTCGGTTTCAGTCGCCATTTGAATTTTATAATTTTTCGTTTTTTTGGAATGCTAAGAAGAAATAATGTTAAATCTTATATTATACCTCAAATTCTCTTTACATTTCGCAACAGTATATACATTGTGAGTTAGCTGTCAACTTATAGTCACACCGCAATCTGTGTGGCGAATTTTTTTATATCCATAATTTGCCCGACAAATTGCGATCTAACTATACACTACTAGCTCTATTGCCATGCTTGTATTGTAGATCAAGGTAAATAGAATTTGCAGTATAGTCGCCGATTTAACATTTTCTTTCTCAGAATTCCAAAAAAGCGAAAAATAATAAAAGTCAATATGGCGACTGAAACCGAGCCTTAAATGTCAAGCACCTAAGATCTGGGGGAGTTCGCTTTTAGTGCTTCAAGTGGGTGGGTGGCGAACTAAGCCGAAGTTTACCGAACACCTGAGGATCTTGGCCCCCAACCCACGTGACATACTAGTTGCCGCCACTTTTCCTCTTAGCGGGTGTAATGATGGTTAAATAGTACCCCCAGCTCCTACCCACCTTTTAAGCCGAGAACCGCCAAAGGCCCATCGACCGGGCCGCATAAAAAGCTTATGAGTTACCCGCGAGAAATGGAGGGTGGGTAGACGAGGGTTGAGTGTACGATATTGGATTCCGATGGCAATTTATCACGCATATCTGTCGACGTTTTCGAGGAACCACAAATCGATTCCACTTTGCAGGGTGCCTGGGGAAAGGAGCCGGCGAGGAGTTGGTTGGTTGAAGGGCGTCTGTAAGGAGGGGTAGGAAGGAGTTCAGGTCCAGGGTGGGAGTGAAGACAGGGGTAGTGTTACGTAACATGACACGAGGATCGCTCGTAACGCCCCAGCAAAGTGCATGTAGAAGCGCGGTCTAGACTTTTGTTGCCGAGTGTACCATAATCACCATGATATATAACTTACGCTAAGATTTTTTTTTTAACGTCTGAATAATCTCCTTTCAGTTTACTGACAGTAAAAAATACAATTATTTCTGTTAAGTAGTTCCACAGATTTCTGAACACTGTCCAAAGATTAATCCATTTCGATTTAACATTAATCTTGCTTGATTTAGAAAAATATTTTCTTTGGAGGGGGGGGGGGAATTAGGCGATTTAATGGATTGTAAAAAAAATACCGGCCATTTCAAAAGTGTGGTTGTTTACTGTTACAGAACATTAAAAGTAAAGTACATACAATGTAGAACACATTAAATATATTTGGATCATCGTAGAGCAGTATTCCAGTTTCCTTGAAGACAGTGGACATCCTTTGGTTACACAATGTTGAACGCAATTGGGAGGGGGGCGGCCTTCAGCCCGGTAGATCCCCCCCCCCCTTAAATTCACCAATGGTAAAGTCAGGTGGGGTTTGAGTAACTTTTTTTTTTACTACCTACCAACCAAGCTTGCTAGCCTCCGAAAGAAGAATAAACGCTAGTTAAATATTGTCTGGGAATATGAAACTCAATATTTCAAATAAAATATATTCACCCTAACAATAATGATTTTCCTATTCACACGATTATTGCGGTTTTGGCTTTTTTTTTTTTTTTTTTTTGAAACGGTAGCAAATAACTTTAACCGTTACATAGACGTGTTGAAAATTGTTCATATTGTGACACCTATTTTTTTTTTTTTTTTTTTTAACAAAAACCTATATATAATATTTGTTAATTATTGACTTCGAAAACCACCCAAAATAATTTTTTTTGTACTTAAAAATTATGCATTGTAGTAAAAATTATTTTCAACACACCTTTGAAACGATTTTTGTTTGCATGCTTGCTTTCAGACGTTTAAAAAAATAGGAAAATCAGCGTAAACGGGAAACAGTACACCTCCCAGCATCCGGCATCGAACCGATAATCTCGCCACCCTGTAACTTCCCGATAATCTCGCCACCCTGTAACTTCCCGATAATCTCGCCACCCTGTAACTTCCCGATAATCTCGCCACCCTGTAACTTCCCACGGAAGGGAGGGGGTTTTAATAAACCATGTAGTCACTATTCACGGACAGGAGACAGGTACTGTGTCAACTTCACGCGACTCAACTGCAGAAACGTGCTTTCTGTTCACCGCGGCGTAGTTGGTATAGCTGTGTGGAGACATCGCGGTCAAGAAGCGATGCGAGTGAGTGAATGAGAGATTTTGATCTACAGCGCTGATGAGGGGTGACGAGGTGAACATGGGGCAGCGCCGGAATGAAAGGGTGCAGAAAAACGGGAGATCCCCGAGAAAACCCGCCGACCAATTGCGCTGTCCGGCACGATTCCCACGTACGAAAATCCGAGAACCGACCCCGCCGGGAATTGAACCCAGTTCGCCTCGGTGGGATATGAATTGTCTTGACATTCGACCATCGCGGCCGTAAGAATAAGCGATGCCGGTTGTAACAACTCCTCTCCGCCAGAACTATCTGACATTGCGTGGAACATACATACACACACACACACACACCACACACGCACACACACATATATATACACACACACACGTCAGGTTGAATTATATTTCACTATCAGATCTGTCATTCACGACTGATGTTTTGACTCATCTTTAACAAATGAAAGCCATTGTTCTAAATCATTCGGGATCAAGTCAGCACTAAAAATTTAACCTTTGAAAAATATCGCTAGTCATTATCACATATAATTCGACATTAACTCTAGTTTCCTTACTGCTTGTATGGTTGGCAGCGAAATTACGCAATACATTTCCGTGGATTTTCCTAATTAAGTGCAACAATACTGAAACAAAATCAACCGAAATCGACATAATTGTATTTTATATAATTAATAATTTTTTATAAATGTATGTAGGTACCTACCGACTGCACAATTGAGCTTACACGTGCAAACATCAAGTGACGTGTCCAGATAGGTTGGACATTTTTCCCTATGTTAGTCGTTACAAGCGGAAAGATACGAGTTGGTCTGAAAGCAGGACATTTTTTTTTGAGTGCTCACTTTATCATGAACCACCTATACGTAAGGAAATAATTCGTAGCCGATCACGTGCTATTCGCTTGTACGTTTATAAGCCAAGGGATAATCGACTGGGATGAGCGTGTGTATAGGAATAAAAATCTAGGCTGTTGTCAGATGAATCCTTGAAATTAATGTATCTCTAAATATCAAAATATGTTTCTTAGGTAAATTTTTATGTATATTTGGGCAGTTATTGTTTACATTATGTGATGTCTAACACACGGGAAGACAACATTTACTTTCTAAATAGGAATCAATTAATATCCACTAATTTTCCGTTGGTTATCATAGACTCGCAGTTTCGACTAATTGAACTGTGAGAAACCTCTGGTAAATGTTAACAAGTTTTTATTTATAGTGCTAACATTACAAATGTGAATCAGTAAATGTTCACTCAATTTCCACTAGATTTCCATAGATTAAATTTGTTGACAAACTCAATTCAGAAGCCGTGAAAACTACTGGCAAATTTCGGTTTAGAGTGTACAGCGCGGATTGTGGAATGGACATACCAGGTTTACTTAAAAACCAAAAATGTCGACAAGCATTTTCTCAAACACCTCCAATACTTAAAGTACCTAGAGATTTGTCATATGTTATTGAAGCTGTGTGAAACGATTGTAACAAATATCTTACTACATTCCAAATTATTTAGGGGTGCTACTGTCGCACATCGAAGTTTTTTCACATGCTTCTAAATAGGAGTTGTGGCATTTATCTATAAAAATATTTGATATGAGACATTTAGGGGTTATAATATATAATTTTATGGATAAATATGTGTTAAAACAGAACAAGAATAATCCGATTCATCACGGTTCACACACTAGGTGAGGATTTCTCTTACTGACACTTCTCGTGCTTGACTCCAAACAGTTACTTACTTAATTATTAAATTTCATGCGGGAATACAACTTCAGTATAATCTAAGAATGTTGTCGTAACGCTTGTCATTGCTGTTATAATATTTCTTTGTTTTTAACTACTGCAGATTGGTTGCGAGATTTTACCTTTTCAAAAGTAGTTTTCGTATGCTTACATTACATTTCTGTGGGAATTGATTTTCTTTTATTAGTTTTCTTTTATTGATGTAGTACATAAAATGAGCCATGTGCTGTGGGCACGAAACTCTCCTCCTACATATTGACCATTTATAACTAGAAAACAGTGAAATTGTCTAGTGGACCCTACATAATTTAATTACATATTGACCATTTATAACAAGAAATTAGTGAAATTGTTTAATGGACCCTACACAATATAATTGCATATTGACCATGTATAATAAGAAAACAGTGAAATTATCTAATGGACCCTACATAATTTAATTATTGCATATTGACTATTATAACAAGAAAATCAGTGAAATTTTTTAATGAACCCTACATAACTTAATTGCATATTGACCATTTATAACAAGAAAACAGTGAAATTGTCTAATAAACCCTACATAATTTAATCTATGTATATTGTATTCTTTTTTAATTGTGACAAATACCGCGAGTAGATTTATCAGTTACATGTTTTATAATTCGTTTTGTAAATAGAGTACTTATATTACGTTTTTGGTCCTGACCGGGTCTCTTAGCATTGTACATTTTGCCCCCCCCCCCCCAATCCTGATTGATCTGATAAGGCGTGACCCACTAGATTCGGATAGGTCTCGATTGTTGTTATGCACAGTATTACGGGTTAGTATTGAACGACCTTCTGTTGTCCCCGCCGAAATGACTCCAATTCTTAAACATAATACAGAAATATTGTAAAAAGGATTAATAAATATCAGTCAAGACAAGTGCACTTAAGACTTAAAAGTACCAGATGGGACTTGCCAAGTAGCCACAACGAGAATTGACGAACGTGTGTCATTGTTACACGTTTTCTCTGGGCGGGAGGAAGCACTGATAAAAGGGATTGATAAGGGGAAAGAATATAAGTGTCCATTTGTTTCGCTCGACAGGTCGTCGAAATGACTGTTATCTTCCATTGTGAGAAAATTCTGGGACAATAAATGATAAATAACCTCCCTCCTCCTCGCCATTCTGTTCCCGTGCTTTCGGATGTCAAGAAACTCATTCGCTGAAAACTTGACAAATGTGGAGAGAGGAATCCATACAATTGATGTCGAGATGAGAGAATCAATTGTGATGGAGGGTTTGTCTGGACAAATACCTAGAAGAGACTAATGATGGGATCAAAGCAAGGTGCTTAGTGTGATGCAGAGGTTGGCAGAAAACACATGAACAGAGGAAAGTGTTTCCCATAGTTAGTTATATATTCGATTGTATGTACCGAAACATGTATACATTAAATCCTACTAACATTTTATTGACAGAATAATGTATGAAACTCTACGAAAAAAAAAAGGCTTTGTTGATCAGAATTTACATTAAGGCATGCACCAAGGCTTTAATATTTATCATTGTTATGGATCGGAAATTTTCGCTACAAAGTTTCAGCGCAAGATATATTTTAAAAATTTGTTTATTTCGGTTTAGTTTTCAACTTAATTTTTTTTATGTGCCTTGAAATTTTCCGGGCGAATAACAAACGTGAAGTGAATCAAGGAGCCAATAGCATGATACCTACGGTTTGGAGCTGACTGCACAGCCAATGTATGTATGTATGTATGTATGTATGTATGTATGTATGTATGTATGTATGTATGTATGTATGTATGTATGTATGTATGTATGTATGTTTGCATCAACTTGTTTAAATGCTTTCACACCTATAGCTCTGCTTCGTGTCTCTGCTATTGTTTTTAACTCTCAGCGTCTCAAGGCTCTACCCGCAAACCACAAACGTGTGGTGTCTTGGTAATTTTTTTTGTTTGGCACAGAAAAATGAACAACGCCTTTGTACAAATACACTTTGCCAATAACCATTAAACATAACTGCACACTGAATGAAAATAAATGTTTCACGAGCCATTATTCTGTTATAATAGCGTGAACAGGTCAGTTGAGCCGTCGGTATTAACTGGACTGTACATACAACTATATGTATATATAGGTGTGTGTGTGTATGTGTGTGTGTTTTGTAGACGGATCGGAGAGCTTTCTTTCTTCCACGGAACATATTGTTATTTCTACATAACAAATTGTTATAGGCACAATACAGACAGTCCCGACAGCCAAAGTTGACCTTTGTGTCTATTTTAACAGCAATGATAACCACATATTTTTTCTTTCAGTACAGATGTGTACGTAAGGCATTGAAACAAAGTGGTGCAGAATTCTTATCTTCAAAAATCAGTGTCTCTAATTGAAAGGGCGAGGTGAAGAAGGAAAATATCCCACTTTGGCCAACTTTTGGGAAAACAGGAAAAACTGTTTTGACAGTAAACTGTAGGTTGAATGGGAAAACTTACAATTAGACATTTGTTTGTTATGGACATTGTCTGAAAAACCAATACGTTTTATGTACTGAAAGTTACATGCAATCAAAGTTTAAGTTTTCCTTTTTAATCTCATTGAGTCGAGGGAATCCTGAAACTCGATTAAACAATAATTAACAGATATGTTTCCTTAATACAAGGGCTGCTAGTTACTGGTAAAGTGTGTTTAATGTTATAATACCAACACTGTACCAACCACATATTTACAATGTCATGTGTCGTAAATTTACCGGGCCCTAAAAATTACGCAACACTTTGTATCAATGCATAACGCTCACGACTGCATCTCTGTTTCATGGCTATTGACAGTGTATTTTTGTGCAGAGCTGTCGCTCATTTGACTGTGTCACCAGTAACAAGGTTGCTGCGATACCATACGTCTCTGATTTGCGGGTAGAACCCTAGACGCTGAGAGCTAAAAACAACCAATCACTGGCCATAAAGCAGAGCTGCAGATGGGCCCATGAGAACGCTCTAAAAAATAGTTTGTAAATTTGCCACACGTGCGTATAGGAGAGCTAAGAAAGTATGTATGGTAGAATAGTTTCCCACACATCCATGGTAACACTCCTAAACCTAATTATAAAACAGTCAAATGCATACTAAAGTTACCAGACTTGTATTGTTCAACTGTAAATGTTTGCATATTTACAAGACAGAAGTATGGTAACTTTCCTAATACTGCGTCTGGGATAACAACTTCCCTAAACATTTTAGGAAGTTTTTTTTTACAGTATAGGCACTTGAAAAATTCGCTGTTTCTTTTAGGCACATGCCAGAATTCCGGCAACTGTACGTATGTTTCAGTTTCGCAATTGGTCCTTGACTTATTTGACACCTTCCGATTGTCACTGAACCAGTAACAAAAATGTAACTAGTCGCATGCCCATTTCACTGTGTAAGCGAGCAGCTATTGAACAGCTGCTGTATGCTTGAGAAAACATATATATTCTTGCAGGCTTGCCTACAGGTCAGTGAACCCGAGAATTTTTCCCGCCTCTACACATGAGACACTGAAATAAAATGTTGCATATTTCTTGACACCAAAAATTACCAGCTCAATCGTTAAGGGCAATTATTTTACTTCCCTGATTGACCCGATTTATATTTTATTGGAATTTTCTCCATACAATTAAGGATTACTATTAAGTACGTGTAATCCCCCCCACCCCCCGCAGAACTATTGCTCAAATCACAGATTAGTACCCGTATAAAATATTCAAGGAAACTTTTTGAAATCATGGATAAGGACCAGTAAGATATTACCCAGTAACCTTCATTACATTACGATTTAGTTATTGTAAGAAATTCCCCGGAAAAATTCATACAATTATGGACTGGACGTTTTCTATTTTGAGGATGTCATGTGAATTGTTTCGTGAAGCTATTGAAACATTATCATTCAATAAAAGGTTAAAATAATTTAACTATCAATAAAAGGTTAAAAAAAAATTTTAATTTTTTGTTAATGATTGTGTTAAATTTAATGACAACATTTTACAGACGTTTCTGATTGTCTTGGTTCGTACAATGAAAGAACACACGAAACTTAAAATATTAAAATAAAATACTTATTAAAAAACCAAAACAGTGCGGACCGGTCGTAAAACTACGCTTAAGATACTCAAGACCAGTACCAGACATTAAAAAAATTAATAAACATAGAAAAGGTTACTTTACAAACAATTGCTTTCGTGGTCGCCGTTGTTTGTTGTCCATTTCCATAGTTTAACTTCATTAACACGTTTTTTTTTGTTCTACTAATATTTTGGCTTCGTTTATTAAGTCACCTTAATTTAGCGCATGATTGTGATTGTTTTGATATTTTAGTTCATGCTTTGTACCGAAATGACCCATAAATATTTGAACTAGAACACCTTAATTGGAATTATCTTGATGTAGTTTGTTGAGAGTGAGCACAAAAGGTTTGACGGACCTTTAACAATGAGGTTTAAAGAGCCGATGAGGGTGAAGTGCGATGAATATACAACACAACATTCATGCCTGAGCCAGGATTCTGGCCAAGGACCTCTCGCACAGTAGACCGGCGCTTAACCGACCACACTACGAAGGTCGGCTAGTCTATTAAAAAATACCTTCGCGTGTTACGCATAACTATAGTGAGACTAACGTTGAAGTGTCAGTATTTCAATGCAGAGACATTGAAACTTGAAATAAAGAATACATTTCTGTGAGATATTATATTTCCATTAAATAAAACTGTACTACCGTAAAACAATACTGTATGTTTCTGTAAAACAGTATTATTTCGTAGTGGCGTATCATGGTCTCGTGTTCCAAGGCATGCGGTGCTAAGCAGTTGCACTGAAAAAAAAAAAACACTTATTAGTCGCCACAAAATATTTTGTCAAAATGGACTTTACCAAATTTTTTTTGTAGTAACCACAATTTTTTTTCTGTCCCCAATAAAGTTTTGCAGAAACTACAAAAAAATTTTGTAACCTCTACAAAATTATTTCGTGAGGTCCATGTTGACAAAACAATTTCTAGCCACCACAAAACAGTTTTTTCTGTGTGTCTGTGCGACCATTATACTTGTAGGAGCAGTTCTTCCAGAAGCGTGCAAGAGGCAAGGAACATATTCTACAATAATATTCCTCGGCCTACACAGCACATGTTTATTGGATATGACAGGCAGACACATTGAGTCCACGGCTTAAAGTGTACAGTCGGAGCTTATATTGCGTACCTTGGAACACGACCGCCGTACGCCACTATTGTTTCCGTATGTATGTTCGCGGCGTAGTGGAACAAATTTAGTTCACGTTGTCAAATAAAAAATATTTACAGTAAAACATATCTGAAGACATTGGTAACAGTTTATGAAAAATTACAGACGTTCCTAACTTAAAGCTGGATGTCAACAATTGTAGGTTATTCTATGGTACTCATATAATAATTTTTAGCCTACAAATAAACTACTGTTAGGCTATATTTTGATCTTGGATAGATTTAAAAAAAAATTTTTTGACGTGTATTTCTTGTATACAATTTTTTTTAACTTGTTATCTTTATTTTCCAGACTTGGTGATCGTGTTGGGGACTGATTCACATCTTCAGGTAGGTGAGTACTCTCTTGTGATTACTAAGTACTAAGTACAGTACTATAGCTAACAATATTGAGCTGGGCTACTCATATATGTGTATGAAAAACTCGATTAAAAAGAAATGCTCAGTCGTGATGTGTCTTGTATTTGATATTGTAAGGTGGTAGTTAGTATTGTATTCCCAACTGTTTCATACATTTATTTAAATTTTTCAGTGGATTGTAGCAGTAAGTATGAAGTACGTTGAACATGCAGATTTACTTAGTACACGCTACGTAAAAAAATCCGTATGACGAGAAACATTTGTACCTTGCCTTTGCAATAGCATTTCCCCATTTTAATTAAAAGTTATTCCAAAATAAGACCTCGAATATGTGTTATTTAAATATATTTAATATTTACTGGTTTAAACGTTCGGTATTTTCACGCGTCATTCAAGCAAAAGTACTTCTGTAAAAATTAGATGCCGTTATTCAAGTGAGTGGGTGTATGAAAATGGAGGTAAAAATATCGCTTTAAATCAGAGAAAATTCTTGCAGCCTTCTGTTTATTGAATCATTATCACCTTGTTCAATACCAAAGAGATTGCATTTCGCCTATTTCAGTGTGATTTTTATTTTCAATTAATCATTCAGAAAGGAATTGACTACAAAATAGCTATAACTAACTTTGAACGGACTACAAATGCTTTAGAGACAGCTGCAAGCAATGCTACGATATTGGTTAGTGTTCAAAATTTTCGATAAGATGGTCGCGTTCTGTGCTAAAAGACAACCGTTGAAAAATAGTGAGTTCTTTGATAAACTTAGATGCTTCCTTGTACGATGAAATTAAATTTGAGAAATTTCGCACAGTCAGTAAAAAAAGTTAGCTCAATTAGTACGCACATGGCTTTTAATAAAAAAAAATGTTAATTTCGTAAGAATTTGTGATAAACTAAAATGTTTAACATTGGAATTTTTTGTATCTTTTAATAGTTAAAAAGAGTAACCTTACAAAATTTTTGGAATTTTAGAAAAGTCAAGTTGAATAATTTTTGTTTTCAAAATATTTATGTTTAAAAATTGTAAATTGAGATTAAGTCTCCATTTAAAATCCTTGGCTTCAAGCATGAAAGGTAAATCCCTTAAGACCATGCTAGTAGTTGTTTTACATTAGTGCAAAGAACTCAAATCAGCTTCGAAAAAAAAAATGCAAGTCTGTGAACAGTTGTACATTGCACATTGCATGTACACCCCCCCCCCCCCAAATGCATATTGCCTGTAAAATAATCTTGGTTGATATTGACTTGCTTTATAACAAAATTTGTGATTCTTGGTGTACAAAAATCTACAAAATTTCGCGGCTTATTTCTAGTGAAGAAAAAAGGGTATAAATGTATATTGGTGCCAAAACTATGTAGCGATTATTTGGTAAAACCATTTGGTTGTTCTTTAAAAAAAGTTTAATATCTATAAAACTACCAGGAATGGCCTTAAGAGCTACAGTGACGTCGCATAGTTCGGAAGAAAACAGAAATATATTATTTAAAATTCCATAATTTGATCTGAATTGGCTTTATATCTGTGAATTGGTTTATATATATATATATATATATATATATATATATATATATATATATATATATATATGGTTTTTTGAATTTTCGACACACGCCTATAAACCGCAGTTTGAAGTGCAGAGTACAAAATAACACACAAAATTAAAAAGTCTGCAAGAATGTTTATTTTTCACTTAACAAAGTAATATTAATCTGTCAATTAAAATTATTAATACTTGTTTACGGAAAACATCCCTACCTTCTTTTGTATTAACTTTACCCTAATCTACTCCGAACATACATAATATGCATAACTATGCCAAACGCATGTTGTCGTACTATGAGATAAATGTTGTGTTTACTCGAAACGTGAAACGCAGACATTGTGACATGATGTAAATTTACTAAATGGTGTAAGTACTGATATTCCGATTTGCGCAGTATGTCATACATGAGGTTTACTAGCAGCCTTCATTTACTGTTGCAAATGTAGTTTTTCAATAGCGAGTGAAGTATAGTCTAACAAACTTCACTGCACCCCACTATTTTAGACAGAATGGTAACGACACTGTACTATTATTTTTATTTTTCAAGTATTGCCTTACCTAGTTATTCGTGTTTGGTTTATTATCAGCGTGATGAACACAATACCTTGATATTCAAATACTCATTACTTCCTTAATATTATGATTAGGCGAAAAATGCAAAATATAATTTCTGCTTGTTTTTAATAAGTAATCACCTGCCAGCGTTTGTCGGTGTTATTCAGACAAATCTTGTATATGTGTGTCTGTCTTTTGTGTCTGGGTGTTGTGTCGTTTACCGACTGAATTCTATCTCTAGAATTCTTTGTTGTCTAGTATAATAATTTTAAAAAAGAGTAAAAAAGACAAAGAAAAACTGATAGAATTCCTCTGGGATTTTTGTGTGTTTTATATAGTTTTTTTTTTGTTCTTTTTTTTTTTTTTTTTTTTTTTTTTTTTTTTTTTTTTTTTTTTTTTTTTTTTTTTTTTTTTTTTTTTTTTTTTTTTTTTTTTTTTTTTTTTTTTTTTTTTTTTTTTTTTTTGTTAGTCATTCGACACTAGTTTGATCAGCAAAACATGAGCAATGGCGTATGTCCACAAACCAATAAATTCTAATTGTAAACTTCCATTGCAACAAACATTTAAAAATCTCATGGAAACGTATGTTTTGAAAAAATTAGACTACGTAGTACAAAAAATTTCCAACATTTCTATGTATCAGGGCTCATATATCTGCTCCGTTTCAGGTTTTTAAAGATTAAACTCGCAAAAACAGCATAAAGGGGAACCCGCACTGAAAAAAGTACTTATTGGGCACAACAAAATATTTTGTCGTTGTGGACCTTAACAAATTTTTTTTTGTGGTGACCACTAAAATTTTTTGCTGTCCCCAATAAAGTTTTGTAATCAGTACCAAACAATTTTGTAACCACTGCAAAAATATTTTGTTATGTCCATATTGACGAAATATTGTGCAGTCACCACAAAACCGTTTTCTTCTGTGCGTGGTCTTTTAGTAGACAATCACTGACTATATGAAGCAGAGCTGCAGATGTACACATGAGATACTGAAGCAAACTAATGCGGATCTGTTTTCACCAAAGATAGCGGTCCTTTCCCGTGGTCTTAAAAGGGAGTAGTTTCCAATATATATTGGTATCATGCTCGTCTCCCTCTAACTCATTTTTATGATTAAATGTTGACATCAGTGGCATGTGGTGTATGTGTTGCAAGGAACTCTGCGTTTATTCTGAACTGTACTGGTTTACCTTCTCGTGTACACGTGAGCCTCAGAGACGTAGTTCTACAGCGTATGTCAAACCATGTGTATAATGTGTGCCTTGAAGCTATCCTATGAGTGTCCGCAGTACGTTGTGTTGGACCCAATTGTACGGTTATTACTGTACAGTACTGAGCAAACACCAGCTTACCTTGTTTCTGATCACCACTCGACGCTGATAAGTACTAAATAGAGTTTTGTAAGTTAAGGTGTGCTTTTTTTCATCCATAATTTCTGACGCGAGACTAAAATCGATAAATAATTAGTTAATCCCTCATGACGATCTCCCAGATATAAACAGTACTAATAAAAAAAACAATGTTTAGGTTTCCTAATTGTTGAGATATTAGGTTTCGTTTTTAGAGTATTAATATTATCAAAGTTATGTTGTAAACAAATTTTTAAGAAAGCTGATGCATTGGTGTTGTCTACAAATGTTTTAGGATACAATTCCGTAATCAGGCTTGAGTTTCGGAAAGCAAATGACTCATAAAAAAGGTGGTAATTTATTTCGCCTCTGGCTACATGTCGCTGAAGGGCGCGCCAGTTTTGTATGCGAGCAGTGTACCTTCTCCCCCCTGGAAACGTCCCGCATCTGGTCGTTAACGGGCAGAAGGGCGCCGACTCGTTAATGAGAAACGCTGCAGCGATCGTTACGAGCACAGATATAATTGCCATAATCACCGCGCCGTTTCTTCCGGCGGGAGAGGTCTTGCAAGGAGTTCTTCGCTGCAGGTACAGCGCTGGCCATGTCGTGTAACGAATCAACTCTTAAGGCCATGAAATTCTGGCGAAGATAATTTTGTCCCAGTTTGCTTCAGAGCCTTACGTACACATCTGCAGCTGTGATTCAAGGTTAGCGTACATTTGTGAAGTGATGTTGCTCGTTCGACTGTGCAAACCCAGTGAGGTTACTGCAACACAACACATCTGTGATTGGCGAGAAGAACCCCAAGACACGTGATAGATAAAACATCCAATCACGGACTATGAAGCAAAGCTGCAGATGTGCACAAAAGTCACTGAAACAAACTAGGGCAAAATTATTTTCGCAAAAAGTTCATGTCCGATGATATTATTGCGACCTTTCGAAGGGACGTCAGGTGCGTGGCCGCGTTTAGAAAAAAATAAATTTGGGGGGGGGGGGCAAAAGGGGCATTTGCCCTGGACCTTACATTCGAGAGAGTCTCAAGTTTTGAAAAAAATATATATATATATAATTTAAAACGAATGGGCTATTCTAATGTTTCGATTACTCATTTGTGGTAGCTGTGAAATATAATTTAAGTGTAAAGTGCATTCGTAAAGACAACGTTGTTGATATACAAGATTGTCAAGGTCTGAGATACAACAACGTAGCCAATATGATCGGAAAGTATGTGGGATTACCAAAGACGTTATAAAAGAACTAGGCTGTTGCGTTCCTCTTTTGTTACATGACCAAACTGAACGCTAACATATTGCAGGCGTAGATAGAAAATTGCACGGAAAAAAATATTTTACGGCAGCTACAAAATATTTTGTGGGTATTTACCCTGCAATATTTCGCGGGAACTTGCGAGTATATTGGATTCGTGTAGTAAAACGAACTGCCGGTGACCAGTGTTGCCAACTAAAGTTTATAGAAAACCACTAATAGCACTGGAATAATCACCTGAGACGTATGTATTTTCAATAGAAAAACATTTTCCAATTTACTAGTATCAGTTTAGACAGTCTTCGCCTCCCTGTTTATCAACGTATAAGTTACAAAACTTGACCGGTAGTAGATTATCTGAAATCACAGTTACTGGTAACAAAACCACCATAGTGGCAATTCTGCTAGGTTCGGCTATATTCGTATCACTTCGGTGAGAAAGCACTGCAATCGTAGCTTCTAACACAGCGTCACGTAGCCAATCCCCTCTCGAGTTCTTTCCAACCGGACCCCCCACCAACCCCTTCATTCACCCGAATACTATCGCGGCAACTCTACCCACTGGAAGCGTTATTGGAAGCGCTTTTCAACAGCTTGCTTTGGTTGTTTACGAGTTCTTATCTTCCGTTTGACGGTGTTATAATCTGAGCGGAATTCGTAAAAGATACACCTGTTTTCACGAGTCATAGTTAGCTTCTAGTGGAGACAAGGTTACAAGTAAATATTTATTATAATCAGAGGATTGTCAGGAACCTGCCTGGGCTAGCACTGCTTGCCTTGCTTACCCTGACGAGACGCCACTGGAGGCCGCGTTGGTCGAGCGGTCAGACCATTCGTCTCCCACCAAGGCTTTCTATGCTCGATTCCCGCCGGAGTCAGTGGGTTTTCTCGGGGATCTTCCGTTTTCCACGCCCCATTCATTCCGGCGCCAGTCCATACTCGCCTCATGTCACCCCTCGCCGGCGCTGAAGACCACGATATTCAGCGCTGACCTAAATATCTCTCTCCCTCACTCAAATCAGAACTACGTTAAAATAACTTTAACTTTTTCGATATTTTGTATTCAATGGTCTATACTAAGTAAAGAGTATTTTAGAGCATACTCATAGTTAATTTTCACTGTTGTGCCCACTTTTCCGTACAGAGTGGAAAAATTCGGTTATCAATTGTAGGACAAACTATGATCGTAATGCACGTAAAAAAATAGTCAATATGAAAACCTTCTAGTAAATAAAAAAACTAAATCACACCATGCCTTTCGTCTAGGCACAGGATGAACTAAAGACTTGAAATGACATAGCGGCACATTCGATACGGGTTAACTTCGCAACTGATTGGCTGCCAGAGGCTGTTGATACCAGCCCCGTGTACGTTTGTCGTCTGCATATGACGGCAGGTTTCCTGTTGGCCCGGCTGCCTGCTAGCAGCCTTACATGATTGGCGGTAGTTGTTTCCGCCAAGTTCCTGCCCAGCGATGCCATTTTGCTGGCGTGTGTGACTGAGTTCGCCGTCTTACCGGCTATTTCACTTCTGTATTCCTAAATATTCTTGTCTAGGCTGGACTGACTGCTCACGGAGACAGCAAGCATAGAATGAACAGATGAGACACGAGACTGCATAGTACACTGAAGTCTAGCCGGTCAGTTACTGACCTCGTGACTTTTTCTGCCTATTATTATCCCAGTGCACGTTTGAGACTGCAATCATTTGGGAAAGGAAATTGTTGCGAGTTTAATGACCGCGTGCAAAAATCCACTGTCCAATGCATACTCAAGCCTCGTCTACTCACTTATTCTTTGTTGTTTCAGTGAGTAGCAAGTAACGGGGCTTGACAATACACAGGATAGTGGATTCTAACATGCAGGTAATTCTACTCACGAAATATTCCTTTCTTACTTTCGCAATCATTAATGCGTATGAAGGCCTGAAAAGCTTCCCCTCATATATATATATATATATATATATATATATATATATATATATATATATATATATATATATATATATATATATATACACACTAGCTGCCCTGACAATCGTTGTTTTGTCACATAAATAACTTATTGTAAGTGTGGGGTAGAGGTCTAATAATAAAGAAATTAATAAATAATAATAATAGAGCAGCGACACCTGGTGGGGATAGACTTATATCAGCTCGTGGGGATAACTGATCAAATATCACTTACACAGTTATCGACTGGGTTCTAAAATTATTAAATTAAAAATATTTACTAAACAATAGCACTTAGGAGTAAAAAAATAGATACAAACCTATTCGTAAACCTACCGAATGTATATACAAAACTTTCATTGAAATCGGTTAAGCCGTTTCGGAGGAGTATGGAAACAAACAATGTGACAAGAGAATTTTATATGTGTGTATATATATATATATACATATATATATATATATATATGTGTGTGTGTGTGTGTGTGTGTAATTAGCAAGTACATGCAGGCGTGCACGAAAACAAGAAAGTTACGGCGGCCGCCTACCTCACGCTTCAAGTCGTTACAGTGTGTTCGTAAACAGGGTTTTTCTACGAAAATATTCCACGTGTGCCCATTGTGCCAACGTACGAAAAGAAAACAAACTTCAGACAAGGTCGGTACCTCATTGTTAAGACGCCACACTCATTAAAAAGACTCTTCCTAAGTTCTCTAACATGGCAAAAAACGGCTAATTTCAGACTTCCATTCTTCAAAATGTACTAACCGGATGTATGCGAAACATAGATTGCGACCTGCACTGAATTTAGTTGCAAACTTTCCACCAATAAAATTATATGGTCACCGCTTAGTGTCCCATAGTAAAAACAGTTCGGCGGGAACCTTGCACGTTAGTTCAGCGCTTGGCTCGTTGAGGCGACGCGGCATTTGATGCGCACTTCAATGTCGACCGTACTGCTCCGTCCCTTTTGAGCCTCGCACGCGTGGGTAGGCGGCACCCTAAGCAGTTTTACCATTGTCATAATTCTTGTTCAATTAAAAAAAATAATTTGCACGTTAATGTTACATGAATGTGCATATGACATTATTATAAAACAAAAAAGTCAAATTTTAATTGCTTCATTATGTGAGACAATCATGGGAACCGACGTTTTCCCACCGAGAAATGTGCGAGGTACTGCATGTATACAGAATACACAACTAAACCTTTTTGAGAGCCAACATATGAACTATAACATATGTCGCAGTTTGATTATTTCACATAGGAGATATAGAGATAGCACTGCACTGAAAACGCATCTGATTTGTTGTCGGCTATGAATTTTAGTAGGTGTAGAGTATATCCGGTCAAGTGACAAAAATTGTTTTCTCCAATATTCTAAGTAAATTGTATAGTTTCGTTGCACGACGTCAATAGCTAACTTAAAAAAACCTAGTCATTATTTTAACGTTCTGTTTTTTAACATAAATGTGACAGATCTAGCAATTTTTTTTTTCAAAATAGTGATATTTAAGTAACTTCAGGGGAATATTAGATTGAGTATAAGTACTAAAGATGTAATTAATGTAATTTAATGAAATGATTTTGTCTGATTTTTAATTGTTAATTCATCTGCGGAAATTCTTTAAATAGGTATTTGCTATGTATAGTTAAAATTAAATTTAATAATAAAAAATCAAATATTGCCGAAGAATGCTATCAGTTTTCAAAGTAATGGTTTTTGTGTAATCTCGATGTCGAGAGAAACATTCAGTCCTAGACCAAAGAAATTATTTTATTCAATTTTGAGTCTTACTTGAATTAAAATTAAAAATTAATTTTAAATTATTATTAAGTTAATTTATTGTACATTTCTATATTGTTCAAAATGTTTATAATTGTTATCTATCACAGTTAAAAATATGATGCATGCTGAAAAAGGTCACCGTTATTTTCCGTAATTTGAACACAATTTTTTACCGTGGTTTTCCAAACAATGTTTTTTATTTACAAAATGCACGTATGCTGTGTTACATACTTTCCTCGTATTTTCATGGGTTTTAAATTAAAAGTGTTCTCACTTTCCGTTTTATATGAAACTCTGAACACATTCCATTAATAAATATGCTCATTGCTGCGTTTTGCGTAACATTTATTTTCTAAAGACAATTTAATAAAATACTGCAGTAACCATTTTATCATAAATATTACTTAAATTATTTCCTTTTGAGTTAACCTCACGCAATAGTGTTTCCTTTTGGTGGTGAAACTGCGTTTTATAAATATGTAGGCATACCGATAATAAGTAAGAAAAACTTGTGGTGTCAAATGTACAGATTTCGAAACGTTTTTTATGTGGACCAATTACACTCAAAATGGTTTCTACTGAGAGGTTTTGTGCGAGCTTCCAAATTGCACATGCTTTGTTGCGCGTAACGTAGCAATAAAGTATCCCCTACACATCGTGAACATTGTGTGCGACAATTAACGTATAATTGCGTCATTACCGCCGTGAATTACCTTGGTCCTGCACCATCTGTTTTGCTGTGTGAAATGTGTTCCTCCATTCGTCTACGGCTTTGCCTCTACTATTAGCGTGTGATTTACTGCCGTCACTTGGATTTGCAATAGCCATGATTCTTAATTTTTACATGATTCTATTTGGTCAACCTAAAGATCTTTTCTTTCTCAGAGGCCTCGTTTTTCCTGTGACGCGATACCGTGAGCTTAGTACAAGAACTAGTTAACTTAATTTTTCCAACTTTTAATTATCTGCAGATGTTTATTTACACAACCTCACGAGTGTTCCAGTTGCTGTGTAGATTATATATTTATACATGTGTAAAATCGGAGTGTTTTTGCAACGAAAATGTGTTATTTATTTTTTCCTTGGTTTGTTATTTGGTTCTTGGGTGCTCGTTTGTGTTATTTTCTTGCAAATAACTGACTGAATTCCTTGTGAAATTGTATATGTTGACCTATATTTGCCAGTCGCAAACAAAGCCTTTTTGTTTGTTTGTGTATATGCTCTTGTTTTCTGTGAAACACCATTTGCTGCAGTGGCGTATGTCAAAAATAATTCTCTAGCTTACAAGTAACTATATGTGTATGGCCAAAGCTATTTTCAATGCTGCAAGTAGATGTCTCCAGCTACCTAGTTATCTAGCTGTTGCATGCAACCCACGATACAATATTCCAAGGAGAGAGGAAAATTCAGATCTTTGTTCTGTTGCTTACAGCTTTAGATTTGAATGGGAAATCGTTAATAGTCATGGTTATAAACGAACGTCAAGTGAGAAAAGAAGCAGAAAAAAATTTACAAACAGTACGGAATATTTCTGAGAACAGTTAGGAAAACGATTTCACTTTCCTGCCTCTTAGTACATCAAAAGTGAGCTTTTCTCGACAAGTAAGATGCGAGAGAGAGTAAAGTGCCCAAGTTTCTGTCTTGGTTTCAATGTATTATTTTTAAATTCTAAAGATTTAATTTTTCAAAATTTTATTTGAGTTGAAAGTGACATAACTAGATAATTAGTTTGTTAAATTTAGTTAATGCGTCATCTCCTATGGCAAAGGATTATTTATAAGTTCTTAATATAACATCTCGTGTCATAACGATTAGTTCACTTAAGAGCAGCAAGTAAAAGTATCATGAATATTTCTACCGCTGTAACACTATATATATTATATGTATTTTATTATCTGAAAATTTTTCTCATTTTGCAAATGCTATGTAAATTACTCAAGGGGGAAAAAACTATTCCTTGTCTTTGATAAAAATTTATTGTTTTAAAAAAGCAAGGCACTAATTTGTTTTAAAAGCTGCACAATGTTTTAGACTCTGTTATGATAGTAAGTATCTCGTGTGTGCACGCCTGGTGGAACAAAGCACACACGACAAACTACCAAGAATAGAAAGGTAAAGAGAAGGAGATATGAGAAACGAAGATAGTATCCATACCGTGTGAAGCTTCAGTAGTGGAAGAGGCATGGTATGATAGGGATTTAGGGAAACTGGGGAGGAGGGAGTGAGTATAAGAGCAATTTATAATTTTTTCAACCATCCCGTGTCGCCTGTCTACCATTTACGTACGCGCGGGTGTTTTTTTTTTTTGCTCTGGATTTTAAAAGCGTGGGTAGTTGTCGTCCTGCGTGTCCATAGCAGCAATTACCAGAATTTTCAGAGGGGGGAGGATAGCAGGATTTGGAAAAGGGAGGGGAGGTTGGAGGTTTCGTGGGAGAGAACAAAAAAAAATTGTAATTCACCGCGTCCCGACCTACCCCCGTAACAGCCCAAGCCCTTCGCTAGCCGGGTTTTATTTAACCCCCCAGGGGTAGTTGACAGACGCAGGGCCAATGTCCCACCATGACAAATGGTAGCTTCCCCCTTCCCCTTACCATAAAACCTGCCTCGGCGAAACCGCGCCCCAAAAATGTTGCGATGGCTCCAGTTTTGATAAAGTGCACCTTGTCCTCCTGTACGCGAGGTATTTTTACGTCTGCCACGCATATGCCTCGCAAATAAAATTTCGGCTGCAAATAACAAGAGATGCTCACGAGAAAGTTGGGAAAGTTGGAACTTTTATTTTTACCGTTTTTGGTTGTTTAGAAAATTTTTTCCCAGTAAAATTGATAGCGTGAAGGTTCTTTAATTAAATTTAAACACGTGCATTACTTAGCGTAGTATTCTTGAGCCTGAATTTTTAACTAGGTATATTTATTTAAAGATATTTTGATACATATCCTAAAGCCGTTTCCTCATCTTAACATGTACAAATATCTGGACTGTGCTATCCATCAATTTACTGTGTGTCAATTGTTCTATAAAATATTAAAAGTTTTCATATTTAAAGCAGTCTTACAAAGTTTATTTTAGTTCTTATAAAGTCAATTTTAATAACAACTGGATTTAGGACTTAAATACTTATACTCGAGTGATACATACCACAGTCCAATTGATGCTCAGTAGTACAAACATAAAAATGTAATCAATAAACAATGGCGTTAGAGTTTGCTTAGTCAGCGTAACACTTGGTATTTTACGCATATATGTACTAAATGAATAGGGATATGTATCATGCGAATATAATGTTAATTGGAAAAACTTTAGATGTGTCCAGAAAATGTTATGCGTTGCGTAACGAATTCCATTGAAAATGTTGTCCCTGACACAGACGTATTCAGTTATCGTGACAGTTGATATAAGTTCCGGAAATATATACAGGTCAATAAAATGTTCTATTCTATATATGTTTTGTTAATTGTGTAGTCGCATTTAATCGGTATTTATTTACGTATATAAGTATATCATATTCCTAACAAGACTCGACAGACCAATAGCAAGCAGGATATTTTTTAAAATATCCCAGCTATCAAAATAATCGTACACATATAAAGTAATTTTATTATGCTCATAAATTAAATTTATGACTAATACGCATGTATCCGCTAAAGCACAATTTTTTTTTCATTGCATTAAAATAAATTGTACGCATTACGCGCATGTTCATAAAATATCCTACTGCCTTATTTTTTAACGTAATTGAATTTTTTTATAGTTTCTTGAGTTTTGTTTATTGAATGCATAAAGGTTTGACCATTCAGTAGAAGGTAAGCACTTCCAAAACCGTACCAAAATCCTATTAATTATATTATGTTTTAACTGATGAGTTTTGATACTAGTGAAATGTACATACATACTGTTTATTTGTCACGTCACATTCTGTACATGACTTGTGGCATACAGATGGAAACTAAGCGAGAAGAATCGCAGCCAAAAAATGAGTTCAATGTACCGTGAACGGTACACATCTATACATATACACACTTATACATATTATTGAGAGTGCTGAATCAAACCTAAGAAAATTATTTAATGTTCCCAGAGATATAGAGGAGACCATTGCCTGAACACGTGAACTAAAAACGAACTGGATCTTAAGTAAACAAGAGTGAATTGAACCAGTCATTTGAGAAACACCAAATGCCGCTTTTAAGACAGAGCTGTTAAGAAATATAATACTGACCAGTAAAACTGAAATTAAAAATATAAAAAGACTATATTGTAAATAATCGTTTGCAAACTTGCCACAGATGCATATAGGAGCGCAAAGAAAGTAGGTATGGTAGAATTGTTTCCCAGACATCCATGGCAACACTCCTAAACTTTTTATAAAACAGTCAAATGTATACTAAAGTTACCAGACTTGTATTGTAACAAGTGTAAAGGTTTGCATATTTACAAGGCGGAAGTGTGGTTACTTTCCCATACTGCGTTTAGGTTAATCACTTTCTAAAAATTTTAGGAAAATTTCGCACAGTTTAAGTTGGTGATGAGTTGAGAATCCTGCAGATTCCAGATGATGCTGCAGCATCAGGTGAAGGTGACCATGATATTGTAATATCATCATTGAAGTCGCAGGATACTACATTTCGGATCGATCAACCCAGTATAAGATGCTCACATTCCTTCAACAACTAGAAAAGAGCTGATGATCTTTAAACGACTGAACAGATTCTCATAAATTATAGCTAAGAACCATTTCGATCACGTCACCATTCTTGTTCCTATATTGTCAAAGGTTTTAAGAAAAATTGTAGTACAATAGACTCTGTTCAGTAATTAAATAAAGGATTCCTCAATGGACTAGAAAATAATAAGTCAGTGGTATTTCGATAATTTTATATGACAAAGGAATTTAATACTTAAATCATGGTATATTAATTCACAGTTTGTCTTATTACGGTTTTGAAAAAATACTCTTAAGTTTCTTTTAATCTTACTTAAAAGACAGGCAACAGTAAGTTTTTGTAAATGGTAAGTATTCAACATTTCTATCCCAAAAGTATGGTGTACCACAAGGTACTATACTAGGTCCAATTTTGTTTATTTTGTATATAAACGATTTACCATTTAATATAATATCTAGTGGTGAGAATATTTATTTGCTGATGACTTAGCCTTGTGCGTACAGGGAAATAACAATGATTATAGATTATGGTTTATTACGGGAAAACTTGACTGTCTGCTGGGTTTCAATGTACGTTCAGCTTAACAGAAGCTTTGTCCTTTACGTGGAACTGTTACCCTATTTGACTGAGCCTATAAGAATCACGCTAATGTAATATATGTTGCCTGTTATTGGTCTGCAGCAGACGTGTATCACCCAAACATACATGTTGCGAGAAACTACTGTGTCTTTAAGGGGTTTGTTGGCACAAAAAATGTTCGTGCTATACCATCACCTCTAACAATGGTGTAAGTAATGCGATTCTTTCTGAACAAACTTACGTTATAAATTATTGTTGTGTTGGAAGTAAACTCTATTTAAATTCGAGTAAAGTATCTTACATTCATATTAACAAAATCCCTGAAACTAATAATAATGAAGTCTTAAAATGTCTTGTTTTAGTTATTCAATGTAATTTAAAATAAAAAAAAAACCCATATTGATAGTCTTGCTAATCGTATTATGGAAGGAATCTGAATTACTATAACTATAAAAAATAATGAAACTGAAGAAATTTTAATTAGTGCAGGCTGTACTATACTTATATTTACAGTCTATTTTCATATGGATTATATTATAGGGCAGTTCCCATTTATATAATCGACTATTTATTTTGCATAAAAAGGCCATAAGACTCGGTGGTGTTTTAATAGTAGGGTCTACTCATTGTAAGCCTTTGTTTCTCAAGCTGAAAATACCGACGTTGCCTTCTTTATATATATATATATATATATATATATATATATATATATATATATATATATATATATATATATATATATACATATATATATATATATATATATAAACAAATTTGTATGGTCTACAAGAAAATGCTTCTTTTCATTTGCATAGCAATAAAAATAGAACTTATTTATGTGTGGAAAGACACATTTACGTTTAACACAGAAGCGTTCTACACATTTAGGAATAAGTTTTACAACATGTTACCTAAAAATGTAAAAAAAAAAAAAAAACACTTCAGTATGTTAAATTTAAGAAGGTGTTAAAAGAATTTGATGTATGTTGATGAATTTTGTGTTCTGAACTTTTCTAATATGTGATTTTTTACATTTGTATTGGCGTTTTGTTGTACACAAAATAGTGATTTATTGATAAATAAAGAATGAGTCTACGAACCAAACAAAAAAATAAATCAAAATCGGTTCATTCGTTTAGGAGCTACGATGCGTCAGACAGACATACACATACACAGACACACGTTTAACTTATATAACAAACACCCCTCTTTTTGCGTCGGGGGTTAAAAATATATATTTCGACAAACCTTCTAAATAAGGCACTGTTCTATGAAAGGAACTGGTGTATGTGTTACTTATGTTCTGAACGGTTAAATTTCCCGCTCTGAAGCGTAAATATACATAAACCCATAAGTGAAAAAATGTGGCATGTAGTTTTTCTCGAATTACTGATTCATTTCAGATTACCGAAAGCGGTGGGAGAAGGATAAGCAAAGTAGGAATGGCGAAGAATCGTGACATCTGTGTCAGCAAGTAAACTCCTTGGGAAGAGAGGACGGGAATGTTTTCGCGACCGGGCGCGACTCAACAGCCCGGAAATACGGCTCGATGTTCTGTATCCTCGGGCCGTGCAGCTGAAGGAAGGGGAGGGTGGGGGTCGACTAGGATGAGGAGGTGGTTTAAAGGAGGTCAGAGAATTACTTGACCCTTTCACGCCCCAAGGGAAAAGCCTCACAGAGCGGGCGGGCGGTTTTGCGCCGGACGTCGTCATCAGGGCTGAAGGGCAAGGATTTCGCAGAGGAGAGAAAGAGATCCGGGATGGCGAGAGAAGATTCGCAAAAATTGCCTGGGCCCATTTCCCGAGAAATAAAACCGCCGCAGACGACTCTTTTTTAAGGGTGTTCAAGTGTGTTTAAGGGGCATCGCTAGATAAGCTCACTGTAAAAAATAGATTGTAAATGTTCCACACATGCGTAGATAGGAGCGCTAAGAAAGTAGGTATGGTGGAATAGTTTCCCAGACATCCATGGTAGCTCTCCTAAACCTTTTTATAAAACAGTCAAATGTGTACTGAAGTTACCAGACTTGTATTGTAAAGGAAGTAAAAGTTTGCATATTTGCAAAGCTGAAGTATGATAACTGCCCCATACTGCGTTTTGGTTAATTACTTCCTAAGCATTTTAGGAAGTTTATTTGCAGTATTGCATGTGTGTGTGTGTGTGTGTAGCAGGAGCGGTAAGGGTGCCGTTGATCGACGTATGTAACACATTATCGCCTCTACGTACAAGCCATTCAGCTGGCGCGCAGTGTTTTACTATTATCCTTTTTCATACGGGATTTTAAGCAGTGACCGCATTATTTTATTTGTGGCCAGCATAGTTCAAAGTCCAATGCTTGTTTCTGTAGTTGTGTTTTTCGAATCCGAGTGTTAATTTTCCAGGAAACACAGTCTGGAAAAGCCATATTTACCATTTTGAGAGGCCCGAAAATGATGTTTATAATAAAAGTGCCGAGTTTTTAAAACTAGAGCGACATAGCTTGATGTGTGTGTTACTTTCGTAGATGTAGAGATACGCGTGTTAAATTGTTTAGTCAAAAAGACAATAGTCATAACTCACTGCAGAGAATTTGAAGGGCAGGTAGAAAAGCCCCTTTACATCAACGTTTTATATTTTTACGAAATAGTCTTAACTTTGTGGGCGATACTTATGATTACAGTTTCCACTCATGAAACAGTTGTAGCTCCCATAGTTTGCTCATAACTATGTGTCAGAGTCAAAATTTGCGTGTTTCGCTGCCATGAAAATAGTTGAAACCAGTCGACTTAATTAAACGAAATAATTCACAGTGAAATAAAGATGCCATGGGTTACGTAATCTCCTCTTAGAAAAACTCACAGCGAATAATTTTTGTATTTTAAACTTTTGCTGAATTTGCAACTTTCATTCGTTCAAAATATTACGCGGTGGATTTATAACAGTTGTGTTACGTAGCCTGTGGCATGTTATTCCCATGTGAATTACTTCATTTGGGTAAGTCAGTTGGTTTTTCGCTATTTTCATGGCAGCGTAACGTGCAATGTTTAACCTTGACGCATCAATAACGAGAAAACTATGCCAGAAAAAATTAATTCGATCGAGGAAATGGTACTCACAAGCGTTGTATACAAAACCAACCCTATTTCATGAAAATACAAAACTGTGATTTTATACCACTAGAATACCTTTAAGGGATCTCCTTACATACGCTTCAAACGCGTTCCAGCGAGTAACAACTATCCTGTATTGACGAAACTGTTTCACGTGCATTATATTTGTATATCTATACTAAAAGAGTGTAATCTTCAAACTACGCTGATATAGTTTTAAATTTTGGCACGTTTATTAGAAACGTCATTTTCGGAATGGCTTTTCCGGGATGCCGTATCTCGAAAAATAACAACCGTATTTGAAAAACACAACTAAAGAAATAAACATTAGGCATTTAAGGCTCGGTTTAAGTCACGAAATTGAATTTTATTATTTTAATTTTTTTTAATTCTGAGAAGAAAATTGTTAAATATGTGATTATACCTCAAATTCTATTTGCATTTCGCTACAACAGACCCTGCGATTTAGCTGTTAACTTATAACTACGCCGCAATTTGTCGGGCAATGTTTTTATATTCATAATTTACCCGACAAATTGCTGTGTAATTATAAGTTAACAGCTGAATCGCAAGGTCTGTACTGTAGCGAAATGTAAATATAATTTGAGGTATTGTCACATATTTAACACTTTTCTCAACAGAATTCCAAAAATGTGAAAAATAATAAAATTCAATATGGCGATTGGAACCGAGCCTTAACCGTGTGTTTGTGTGGGTAAGACACGGCGCCAAGGGCGATGTTGACCGGCTCATCTGGCGCGGTATCGCCTGTACTTCAAGACACTGAAGCGGCGTGCAGTGATATTGTAGATCACTCGCCTGACTGACATCTTTTTATTGGTGGAAAATTTTCAGCACAGTACATTGCGTGCTTCTAGAGTAGTTCCACATGAATCCCGTGGGTAGTTTTTCAGACATAACAGGTTGAAAAAGCTGTTTTTAGCCATTTTGAGGAGCTCCGAAATGATTATTCTAATCGACATGATGCTTTGAAACGACTCTTTAGCCATCGTTGGGAGTGTATTTTCTTTTCGTACGTAGACACATGGGGCATATGTGGAATAGTTTCTTTTTAAAACAAACGTATTTACGAACACGCTGAACCGCGTTTCAAGCTTGTGGTAGGCGAGGGCTAAGTTTATTCTTATCCTACCCACTTCACTGTAGATGCCAGGCCTCTGTTTTGGAGACGATCCTCGGCTTTACCCAGATTGCCGCTGGCCTGGCTCGTGCATCGAGCCCGGGAATAAAGAGCCTGGAAAGAATGGTACAAGTCTGGGGAGGGGGGTGGGGTGTTCTCGCCTGGGCGGATTCGCGATGGAGCTGTGAACACACAAAGGCGCAACGTGCCTTGCTCCTGCAAGCAGATAACGCGCGCTTCCTTGCTCGAGGCCCTAATGATCCGGGCCTCTTCTGTTTCTCGGTATATGGCGGGGGAGGAGGAGGGGTTGTTGTAACTCCGGAGCTGAACCTATGAATTCCGGGAACGCATCCCGCCGGAAAAAGAGGTGACAATTACGTCGCGCACGAGTCGCTGTCTTTAATTCGATCGCCGTGTACCGTTCGGATAAGCAGCTGGATAACCGAGCAACTCAAAACTGCGTGAGAACGACTCATAATTAAGGACGGGAAAATTTCGGGAATTCAATGACACGCTAGAATGAACTTTAAAAAAAAAAAAAAAAAAAACAGGTACTAGCACGTATACGAAAATTATGTACATACTTTTAAAATACAAATAAGTTTTACATTACATTACTCTCACTTTAAATTATGTAATTTGAATATCTGAACAGTTTCTATATTTGCTTTAAGTAGCGAAAACAATAAAACAACTACTTTGGAATGCACTTGTACGAAAACTAAAGAACCAAATAATATTTAACTGTTGGGAAATTAATATTTATGTAATGTGTAAGAGATGGACAATGTATGGTGCAATTATGAAACTACGAATTTTTCGGTTGTTCTAGTCATAAGGAATGAACTGTGGTCTTAAGGTAGCCACCTCGGAGTGCGTGTTTTGTGCAACTGATTCCTATAAATGTGGAAGGGACAAGGGCGACCCAGACACGCGCATCGCAGCTTATCGTAGCCTCTAAGCGAAAGTCGCTGACCTGGCGTGGAGTCCTAGAACAGCTCTCGCCATTTGCGGTTAGTTAGTATGCAACAAATCTTAATGGTTCTTTGCCTGTAGCAGGACTTGCAACAATAATTAAGACACAAAATAATTTTCATCAACAGTGGTTACTCAGTAACTTGTGATTAGCAATCATAAAATCAGTTATTTATGCCATCAAATGCTTTGTCACACTATCATTACTTTTTCTTAAGAACAGAAATTATAAGTAAAAAAGCTATGGGAATAACTGTCACTGTCTCTTTATATGAGCATTTGATTTTACAGATATGTGTGTATTTCTGTATATAATGATTACTGAGTATTATTTGGTTTTTATTAATTAGTAAGGGGGTTTATTATGTTAAATTCTGTGTTACTTTAAGTACTGCATAAGTACAGTATGTTTTAGACATTCAGACATGTGTGTAATGCAAGGTAAGGTAATTATCTCAGCATCTGTTGTAATTTTTTTTCAAATAAATATTTTAAAACATTAAATATGGAAGAAATGATTAAGAATTCGGCATAGCTGTTGATCCGAGCTCTTAATGCTTTCTTATAGGCTATAGAAAATTTGAAGGGTGTGAGCTTCACAAGTCAGTAAGAAAAAAGTGTGCTACTATCACGTGTCTAAAATGCGACGTAGTCTCTACTATCATTGCGGGAAATATGGGGTTTTTAAGTTGTTAAACCTGTGTAAGTTCGCGCCAGAGTTCATTTCTGTTGTCGGCCCACGTATGGTGGCTGTTCAGTTGATATATTTTACAACCTTCGTTCTCTTTCTCCAATACAGGTTAGTTGAAGAGAAACGTGTATGTTAATTTTGACAAATGTTCCAGTTTATATGTGAGGTGCAACTACTAATACTTAATAACACCGGAATTTCTTTCTCTGTTTACTTCAGAAGCTCCAACTTTGTTTTGTCAGTCCCACGAGATATTCTTGATGTTCTATAGTTGTGAAACCTCGCGCTACACTCTAAAAAATAGTTTGTAAATTTACCAGACGTGCGTATAGGAGCGCTAAGAAAGTAGGTATGGTAGAATAATTTCCCAGACAACCATGGTAGCACTCCTAAACCTAATTATAAAACAGTCAAGTGCATACTAAAGTTACCAGATTTGTATTGTAACATTTGTAAACGTTTGCATATTCACAAGACGGAAGTATGGTAACTGTACCATACTGCGTCTGGGATTATAACTTCCTGAACATTTGAGGAAGTTTTTTTTTACAGTGTAGGTTTCCTCTCTCTAATAAAGTGCACACCACCGCGTCTCCAAGAAACGACGACACCAGAGCGCCCATCCTGGGCGAAAGGAACGACTGAGTCTAAAATATAAAATTGCTCGAAATTCGCTATCGACCACGCCTGCGTTCGCGCCAACCATGGATACGTCAACACTCGGGTGACGACCACGAAGACAGTAAATCTTTAAGAGGACTGTGTACTTAGTCGTTGTACAGTGTTGTGGTATGTCACGCGAATACTTTTTTACGCAAAACCGCCGAACTTATTTTTATTGTTGTTATCTATGAAAAGAACACCTACTTGAAACTAAGTACGCAACTTTTCGAAAATTAAGTATGCTTAGAGACACTGGAAAATCGCGACAATAGTTGAGTGTTGACTAGGCTCCAATGTGATGTATATAACACTGAATGTTTTGTATCAACATTGGCTATCATTTATTTGCAGCATTTTTTCTCTCCACAACAGGCCCAGTTAGAACTGCACAGCTTGGACACACAGCGTGTGTGATTCGTCCCAAAACTGTTCACACGTGTCACGGCTAATATAATACAGTTAGTTGGAGACTATTTTAAACATTTTCGCGATTTTCCAGTGTCTCTAAGTATGCTTGATAGTAACATGATTTTTGGGCCTCTGGAAATGGCTAAAAACGGCTTTTTTTAGACTGCTGTAACTGAAAATACGACCTGAATCCGTAAATTGTAAAATGAGGTGCGTGCATTGGTCTTTATTTCATACTATGCAAAAATAAAACTTAAGGGTCATCGCTTAAAGTCCCACAGGAAAAAAAAATTCTACGAAAACATAGCACGCCAGTTTAGCGCGCTGCGAATAGAGACCATGTGCCTATCGTCGAGAGTGGAGCTATGGCTCTTATCGCCCCGCTGTTCCCGCGCGTAAAACGCGGAAATTTCAAACTAGTACACAGTACTCTTAAATACGTTGATTCACGCGAATTCCCGTGGTGACTCCGGGGTCCGTCCACACCTCGAGACGACCACGACGAGAGAACCCCCGCGCTCTAACCGACGCGCTCGCGATGACCCCCCCCCCCTCTCTCTCTCTATCTTTCTATCTATCTCAAGAACTCCCTCCTTTCACTTCCAACCAATCGTAACTCTCTGTGGCGGCTGACAAAACCGCACCTGGTCATTCCTCAGTATCTATTTAATGTTTATTTTTAAAATTACCACAGGTTAACATTTGCATACATTAGAACTTGTTTACAAACTTCTAACCCTTTGTGATAACTAATAAATAATACAATTGATATAAAATTCCACTGCAGGGGGTAGGTGAAGCCATGCCCCTTTGCTGACCTACTTCACAACCTCGGAGCTCTGTCTCCCACACCAGCTCAAGATCACGGGCTAGCTAGCATCTCGTGTTTATAACGTCCTCTACCCTACTGGCCGTGTGTTTGTGTGAGTGAGGCACGGTGCCAAGGGCGATGTTGACCAGCTCCTGTGGTGCGGTATCGCCTCTACCGCAAGACACTGTAAACGGCGTGCAGTGGTATCGTAGATCACTCGCCTGACTGACACTTTCAGTGGTGACCCCATCTTTTTATTGCTGGAAAATTTTAAGCAAAGTTCATTGCATGCTGCTAGACAAGTTTCACACGAATCCCGCAAGTAGTTTTTCAGCTATAACAGGTTGAAAAAGCTGTTTCTAGCCATTTTCAGGAGCTACAAAATGACATTTCTAATCGACGTGATGCTTTGAAACGCCTCGTCATTAGAGGCACGATTATTTCGCGTATTCATTCAAGGTCGGGGTGAACGTCAATAACGTACACTTCACTCCTCTTTCTGTGATTAGACGAGAGCGGTTTTAACACACATTTGACGACTGCAAGACAGTTATAAATAAGGAAACATGTCGTGGAGATATCACGTGCTACACGCTTGTACTGTTAGAAGTGGCTTCAGCCGGTACACGTATAGAACTGAGAAGTCTAGGCTGTTGCCAGATGAATACGCGAAATACTCGTGCCTCTACTCTTCAGTCATTGTTTGGAGTGTATTTTTTTTTTCGTACATAGACACATTGGGCATATGTGGAATAGTTTCTTTAAAAAAAACGGTATTACGAACATGCTGCAACTCATTTTAAGTGCGTGGTAGGCAATGGAATTCCAATTAACTCTCTGCAACTATTCTAACACAACTAACTTTATTTACATTGTACATCATATTTAATCATTATGAATGGCGAAGAGGCCTGTTATAATTTTTCTGACGAAGCAGTTTGAATAGTGTTCTTCTTGAGAATTGAAAGACTCGAAAATGTTTACAGTTAAAAACACATGTGTTGAATATCGTCTGCAATATATTATTTCCCATAGAAAATTGAAAGCAAAAACTTAACACTTACGTTGAAAAGCGATGTGCGTTAGGCATATACGAGAATAAAGTGATTTGCTTGTTTAGAAAGATGTTTTATTCTAAACCTGATTCGATATTTACGTATTATTAATGTTTGTTGTCTTTTTAAAGGAATATACTATCTATCTTCTAAAATTGTTTCGTAACTTATACATTTTAAAAATAATTTTATTACCGCGAGATATTTTTGCTTTTCGTTGAAAAAAACATACTCGAACAGTTCCTGGCAAAAAATATATTTCTGTATACGCTGTGCAAGTTATCTGGTATTTTTTCTCTCTCTTTCTCACGGATGTATGATTTTGAAGCGGAAAATTATATTGAAATGTTTAGCCGCAGTCCCATTGTTTGATTGACAAGTAAGCGTACATCCTTTGCATGCGTTAGTGCACATGTGATTGAAGCAACGGAATTAAAGTTGTTTTATTTCCGTTTGTTTCGTATTCGTGGACGAGTATGAGTGCCTAGCCATCCGAAAACCCGGTCATGATGTAAAATTGTAGACATGCAAAAAATTGTTCCTGTTGTGTTAAAAATGCTTTTTATTTTTATGAAACATTATTTTCCCCTCGGCGGTTATCAAAACTACATGTTTTAGAACGGTTTTTTTACGTAGTGACAATTTTCCGTTCTGAATTCAGTCTGTGAAAAAAAACGACCATGTGATACGCACAAATAATCGAAGCAATAGACGCGAGCACCCCCAGTTATATAACAACATTTTTACGTCGCCAACAAATGCACAGAGTTATACATAGTCAAATAAAATTATGCGCTCTGATTTTTTTACCAACTGGCATCGTTATTCTATACCGCAAATTCAAAAAAAATCTGAACTGCATTGCAAGAAGACAATTGTAACTAGAATTTAAACGTATGTTCCAGGTGTAAAGAAAAAAATAAGCTGTACATAAAAAAAATATGAAACAAAAATGTTTATTTTACATTGTTTTAAAATGGACTAAAAGAGTGTGAAATAATTTCGCCTATGAATACACATGTAAGATTTGAAACGAACAACTTGGGGCGCCATGCAATAGATAACCGATAAATCAATAGTTCATATGAGACGGTAACAATTTTATTGTACCGCAAGTTATGTGAACAGTTTTTTGTGAATTTTCTCACCGAAATCTACTATTTACACTCTTTACTATTTACATATTGCATTAGGCCTTCATTTTATTGACTTTAATATAAATTCCTTTTTTTTTACTTTTAGCTCGTCTTAAAAACGTTTCGTATTAAAAGGGTTTGTACTTAATATTATTTTCTGCTTTTTTAGTTTTGCTTGTGTGTAAAATTTTGCAATCGTATTTTTAAAATATGGTACATAAATTGAAAAAAAAACTTTTTAATTTTTAAATAAATAATTTATTGCAGGTTTTTCCTCTTATATTGAATTGTCATTCTTTTTGGGCTATGTTAATGTTTCAAGTCTATAGATCGCTGTTACGGAACAGACGAACAGACAAAAAAAAGCGAGTCATTGAAAATATGTTAGTAATATAAAGCGTAGTAATCAACTGTTAACTGACCTTTTCAAAAAATATATATATATATACACACACAAGCACATCACTACCATCCCTGATTTCCTATCTGGGCCTTCCCAACGTACATTATAAATAGACATGTGGCACTATAGCATTTACTAATTGGTTTGTGCGCCGCACTTGTTCAGCCAATCTACAGTGTCTGGTCGCTTGAGAAAGGTTTGAACGGGCGATGTTCCAATCCTACAACACAACCTGTGCCCAGCGCAGTTCCAGCGCACCGCTATTCCTTGTTCTGCAGGTTGCCTAAATGCCAGGCTTCCACTTGAACACAGCCGATGATTGCCGACGTGGACTTTGATTATTCTAGTGGCCCACTTTTTGTGTCCATGATTGTACATATTTTTTGGCTGCTATACTGTTACGGTACTCGCTGAAAACTTTTTTTATAGTTTCCACTACAAATTATTGTACAATAAAATATAACTAGCAAACTGTTGGTACTGTGTAAACAGACATGAATGTGGCCATATTTCTGTACAACTATTTCTAACCACCTTGTTGGGAAACCTACAATGATAGTTCGTAGTGTTGTGACGATTTTTTCGTCACATGTTTTCAGTATAACGATTTTTTAAACTAATTTATACATTTTTGTTAAAAATGTGTCACTTTTCTTTTTGGGCCTGTATTTTGTATGTTTATTGAATTTTTGTTGTAATTTATTTAAGACTCGGCGCCGAGAAGTTACAACTTATATTTGTATTAGTTTGGTTTTGTTATGGTCATATTTATAATTTGTATAATTTTTTTGCTAACATTTGTGTTTAGGCACATATCCTGTATAGTGCAAAATGATGACGCGACTCAGACATGTATGTTGTTTACGAAGTTGATCGGCAACTAGGAGGTGGGGGGAAAGGTTGGCAAGCTAGCCACGTCATGTTTTTGGGGATTCGGCATCTAGCTTCAGGTAGAGGCACCTCGACTACTGACTTGTTTAACAAGAGTGCTGAACCTCGTAGTAATGAGAACGAGATTCAAGCAGTAGTGTTGATGATTGCTGCATTACCTTGTGATTATACTGCAGATTATCCTGCTGTATGAGTTGCGGTGAATCGCCTATTTTACGAAGAAGATTGATACTGCACGACTCCTTTTTCTTTATGCTCGGACTGGGCATGAGAAAAACCTGCTTACCTCTAGTATGAAGACCTGCAACTCTGTGGAAGTCGGAAATATGCCCGCAGCTATTTCGGCTTGGTAAAGTGTTCCTGGAAAACTGTAAGTGTGAACCTACCGATTTACTATCTATTTATACTGCACAGTTGTTTCCGAAGTTCTACTGGGCATTTTTGACGATTTACAAACTAAGCCCACCTGATGAAGAATATATATCGCTCGTGAACACACAAACTTTTAAAGTCAATCACGATTGTCTCAAATGTGTTTAAACCCCTATTTGCCGATCTACCAATTTACCCTCTGTTGTTTGTACAGCAATTTATATATTAAGCATGATTCACGAAATACAGGATTGAACATTGAATGCATGACTTTGTTAGTACATGTAACTTAGGCCATAATTATTTGGAATTTTCTGTTATTGTAACAGATACTCGATTCTTATTATTATGTATTGCACCTTATGAAAGACTTCGTTGTATCTAACGAGGGCAATATTTTGTCATGGTGTAAATGGTATGTTTTTGCCTACTGTTATTTTGATAAAAATTTATCATATGCATATATGTATATTTATATTGGTAAAATGATTAGATACCTTGATTTTATACAGGCCCAACCATTAGTCTATGTTCGGAATACTGTACTTTGATGAGTGCTCTAGTGTGTTCGTTATCTACTGAGCATGTACACGGGTTGGAGCAGAGCTGTGGGTGCTCTGGCCCGCGTATACGTCACAGTGTCACCAAACAAGTTTAGTGACAATGTTTTAAAAATAAAATTAGTAAACGTAAAAGAGTAATCCAAAATATGAAGGACAATCGAAGATCGTTTTACACTTTATAGATTTGCGACATCATTGTAGTAGTGTACGTGATAAATGTTTCTGCAATCAGATACAAAGTATTGGCTTCTACTAGTACAATATGTTTACAGTGATGTTCAAGCGATTTCGTTTTCTGCAAGTCTTTAGCCTTGATGTGTATAAAAGAAACTTTTCCGCTCGCCATTCGGAGAGGATAATGCCGCACCAGTAACAGCTCTTATTTACATATAAAACTGCAAGAGATCGCCACATTTTAGTTGAATATCTAACAAGTTGTTGCAGGATAGAAAATAATTCAATTAAATTTATCCAACTAACAGGAAACGTCGTCCTTTCCCGTAGCCTAACGTGTTTCGTTTAAGAAAATTTTGAGTAACTAATGAACTAGTTAAAATATATATTACAGAGACAAAAATGAACAGTAAAAATTAATTCATCCAAAAAAAATAATAATAATTTGAAACTGCAGTGAGGGTGTTACTACCAATTGTACTATACACTTTTTCGAACAGAAATAACATAAGTTTAAAAGTAAATTTTTGTACTTACTATGGCAATCACTTTAAATTTGGGCCAAAATAATAACTATTATATATTTACTGTCTATGCCAACGCCTCGTGTGTGAAACATTTGAAACAGTAACGACATTCGCATGTACTTAAATAGCTTAAAAAAACACATCCAGATTTTATGCAAACGAAAATCTCGAACTCGGAAGTTGCCAAATGCGAGCCATTCGTACACCCGCTTGTCAAAACACACTAAATGTACATATCAATCGCTGCCGGCCGGATGTCGTAAATTTGCGTCTGTTTAAAAACGTTACAGCATGTAATTTTTTTCTTTTCGAGAATTTAAAATTTTGGCAAGAATCTGCTTCCGCATAATCGAAACTGTGGATTTTCAACAGGCAACAATTCATAAATGTTCCCTGTCGGATATAATTTCCGGATATTTTAACTTCTCCTGTACTGTTCTTTCTATACATCTTTAAAAATGTATACATGATTTTTGAACTCATTACGACGAATTTTCAACGGTAAGTCTGCTGCAATACAATTTGTTCACGGCATCTTTGCCCTTCATTTTGATGCAGCGACTGCAGCTGTCTAGCCGAGTGGAAGTAATGGTTTATGTCATATGAAAAAAAAAAAATATATTATTAAATGAGACGTGAGATAAAATTTCGAATGCCTTTTGGTAATACATAGAGTAAATCCTCGGAGTACAACAGATATGAGCGCGATATAGATTTCTGCATATACTAGTTATTGCCCACGACCTTGTCCGCGTGTTTTTTCAATTTAATGCATCTTTGTGTCGTGCATAGGTTCAGTCTAACTATTCAAATTTATCTTAAGAAATGTAAAAATATGTATTTATCTTTTCAATATATTTTCATGACATTAACTTTTCAAAAGTATTTTAAAAATAATAAAAAGTTTAGTAAATTTTCTTAATAAAAAACTTTTAAGTTTTTTTAATTTGATGGAAGTATTGCTATTAATACTGATAATAATATTAATAATTAAATATTATGGTATCTGATCAAAAAGTATCCCGAAACAAAATATTTAAATATTATAAATTGTGTACTGTGATATTAATGGTCATTATTGCCGTTTAAAAAAAAAGTTATTAATTTTTTGGTTAGTCCGTTTGCCCCCTGTCTCGCTTTGCCCCCTTCTCCCTGAATTTACAGTTAAGAACGTGTAAAGTGGAGTAACATAGAGCAAAACAGTGCTGGCTACCTCTGTGGTGGGTGTATAGGACACACTCTTCTCTCCAGTCTTGAGTTCCATAAAAATGTGTACAGTATGTGAAATATTACATAATAAATAATATGTCACATATTGTAAAATCTGTAAATATGCTAAATATTTACGTAAACTAATAATAATAATAATAATAAGACGAAATACAATAACAACATAGTAACCCCTGAACTGCTGTTCCTGTCCCCTATGCATCTGCTAATAAATAAATTCCTGGCCTGTAACTTAAAATACCGTTTGGTCTTACTGTATCCCACTCGCAAAATGTTACGTCGATCACACTGGAAGTTATATAATTCAGTAAACCAAAGCAGCACGAAGTGGAATCTTCGTTTGCAACCAAATTTCTGCGGAAAGCAAGGAGAGACACTGTAATTAGCTACAGGAAATTTTTTCGAATTCAATGGCTTTCGAGTAAGAATCAACTTTCCTATGCGTACTCAAGGAACGACCATTTGTCCACTAGTTGCTACTCAGTGGAACAGCAGACAGTGAACGATCAGACAGGGCTTGAATATGCATAGTACAATAGATTCTAACATGCAGGGCATTGAATTCGCGAAATTTTCCCATCCCTAACTATAATGAAGCTGTTCGAAGTCAATCCGAAGTGTGGTTTTGCTTTTTCTCTTCGTGGCTTAATGCAAACAAACAAAAAGAGATTCTTATTCGTAGACACGAAAGAGACACGAGCCGAAGTTCAAGAAAATAAATACAGAAGAAAATTCTAGAAAGGAAAGACACTGATACGACAAATAAAAAATGTTTATAGTGGTATCTCAGCCACGTAAATGGCTTCATTGACTGCGCTACCGTAGCACAAAAAAAATCCTGTTTCAAAAGTTTCCTTGTTTAAACTTTTCTCCGCGGTGTCGGAACAAGCACCGCATTGATGCGCTGACAGCAGGAAATGAAACAACTGTAATGATATTCCTTGCTGGAGGAGTGGGCGACGTGTACAAGACTGAAACGCGCGAAGAAAGTTTGAATCTTCCGAAGTTTTGTTACTCTGAGTTCCTACGAATTTGTTGCTCCTTGAGCAAGCAACGGTATGTTTACTGCTGGAGCAAATACTCTGTGGAATAACATCCGACAGCTCGTGCATGTCTATGATAAAACCCGATTGTGATACCTGTGAGTACGAGAAATACTCGACTGCTCGTTCTACGAGTTTCGCAGTTTGCTGTCTCTGGCGAAAGAGTTGCCGAGAATTCGCGAAGGAGCTACGAAGAAGTCAAAAAGGAGTCTAAGGAGTATTGAAGGAGCCATGAATTAGCAGAAAAAACTCACGAATAAATCACGAAGTAACAAAGTTTTCATATTGGAGTGTGTGTGCATGCGTACATGATAATTCAGAGTTGGGAGGGGGGATTGATGTATTTCTGTGGTAGCAAATGCGCCGATGTATGAGCTAATGAGGCAGATTTTAAAGAAGAATTTTCAAAAAAGATATAAGTGTACTTGTTTAATCGCGTTAGGTGACGAAAAATTAAATTAAGGGCGCGGTTCATCTCAGTTTTCAACGTCTTCATTTATTTTTATATTTATACCAGATATTATTTTCTTATTTAAGACATAAATTGAGGTTAAATCTTCCTGTTAGGAAATTTTTGTATCTCTTATAGTTTTTTGCGTAATGAATTGTAAACGTCAAAATTTGCACTTAACTGTTTCAAGTACGCCTCTAAAACCAACTGACATACCAAACCGACAAAATTCACACTTTATAACAACGTTGTAGACTATGATTTGACACATATAAAACAAAAATATAATATTTTTGTATTTAATAACAAATGCTGCATTTTGAAATGAGAATTAAAAAATATATAATTTTTTGTAGAAAAGCAATAATTTTTTTTTATTTTTATAAATGTCAAATCATAGCCTGTAACATTGTTATAGAGTGTGATTTTTTTTTCAGTTTGGCATGTCAGTTGGTTTTAGTGGCGTACTTAAAACCGTAAAGTCCAAATTTTGATGTTTACGACTCATTATGCAAATACTATGAGAGATACAAAAATTTCCTAAGAGGAAGATTTTAATCACAATTTATGTATAAAATAAGAAAAAATATCTTGTAGAAATATAAATATAATAAAATACGTAGAAAACTGAGGTGACCGCGCCCTTAAGTCGTAAACACTGAAGTCTATTAATGTACTTGGGTAAGCGATGATGGAGATAATTTTGCTGTTTCTGCGTGTAATATAATTTTAAATTGCAGTTTACTCGGTCGATATATAACTAAAGTAAAATCATGCATACGATTAAGACGGATATATGTGTGAAATATTCCAAGATTAATAATCAATAGTAAATTTACTATCTTGTTACGCGAATTTAGCAACATCGTATGTTGGTTAGTATGCATAGATAATATAATGGTATGACGGCTGCGGTGCTTAAACAGTGTTTTGGCTCGTAGTGTGTATGATGAGCATTACAGCTAACGTGACTGGATGTTACGAATCATTTAGTGTATGAAGCATGGCTGCTATGCTAGGTAAGTATATATGGTTCTAGCGGCAGCTAGGGAGTCGTCTTAAGGGGCCTATCTACCTGCACTTCAAATGCGTTACAGCGAGTTACTATTTTTTTTTTTTTTCATTTTTTTTAACGAAACTATTTAACGTGCATTATGTATGTACGTCTACGAAAAGAACACAAACTTGAAACTGTGTCGCAATAGATTTAAAAATTAGACACATTAATATGTAACATCATTTTCGGGCCCCTCAAAATGTCCAAAAATGGCTTTTCCAGCCTACCATATCTGGAAATTTTACAACCGGATCCGAAAAACACAACGAAAGAAATAAGAGTTAGACATGATATTTCCCACAAATAAAACAATGTGGTCACAGCTTAAAATCCCGTAGGAAATATGGTGCCGTCTAATTTGTTAACACATAGAGATAGACCGTCAGCATTGGTTTTGTACCCATTGGGTTAGGTAAGCTGACAAGCTGTAACAGAGATTAGTGAATTGCAGATATGGCTCCGTATCCCTAGTAGCAAATACAATAATTTTTCAGTTGGCCAACTGTTGGCAGAAGCGGCGAACGTTCGCTAGTATGATGGTCTACTTTTGCTGGAATGGTTGTTAATCAGGCCATATCAGTAAATATGCTTGTAGTTATACTGAAAGAATATTAATGTGGGCAACTTAGTTTAAAAAGACTGACATATTTCAGTATACGGTCCACAAGCAGATTATCAAACTAACCCACAATCATCTGCGTATAATAAGAACGCTTGTGGTACACTTGTGGTTAATGTGTGGATGATTTCATTATGTATCATGTATACCACATGTGGCCGCGGGTGCATTCCGAATGTTTACTGCCTGTAGGCTGCTTATCACGAGCAGATTTACACAAGTGGGCCAGTTGATGTTTGCTATTTGGGTCCATATCCATACCTAGAAGGAACCAGACTATACTACGTCCACTGATTACAAGTGATATCCTCACTGATTTAATTCACTGTAACTTCTCCATCCGGAAACAGTGTAAAATCTTTGGCAAATCAGTGAATATTATGGAAAGGAAAAATTCACGAATAAAGTGACCTGCATGAGTCTACTGCTCTACGCTTATTCAAACCCCGACCGTTTATCCACTAGCTGCAACTAAGGTTAATTTTACCACACGTTTGAAATAAAATGTGTTTTACTACGGGAGAGTTTGGCACAGGAAACATTTCTGCCACTAGTTTCGCTCATGTAGTTAAGGAACCAAAAACAAAATACGAAACTGTAGTAAAACTACATTTAAATAGGCTTGGAAATTACAGAAGTAAATTAACTTAATTTTAAAGCAAAAATAAACTTACTCGGCGTTTTAAATTATCAACTTCATGTAACTTAAATTTCAGGAAAGCTCAGTGATTGGTCCGTTTGCAGACATTGCCGATACCAGCGCTCAAGCGGCAGAAATTGTCCCTGTGACAAACTTTTAACATTTATATTTCTAACCTGTGGTATAATCTTACTGCAACTCACTGGAACAACAGACAATGGACGAACGGGCGTGGTTTGAATATTTAACACGGCCAACGGATTACAATATGCTGGTCATTGAATTCACGAATTATTCCTTTCCTTAGATAATATTCACCGATACCGATTTAGAATGAACGTGCTTCAAAATCTTGGAGACTATTGTGCAGCAAATATTTTCGAGATTTTTTACTTCGTGTAGTCATCGCCAAATATTTCTCTTCGGTTCTTTTAGGATGGATATATATATATATATATATATATATATATATATATATATATATATATATATATATATATATGCCGAAAACGGCCGGGAAAACCAAAACACCGTAGTCCTCATCCAAACTTTCAACAGCACGTTAAAAAGATGTGAAAAAAATAAATGGTTATCTATCGACTACGTGTTAGTCCAGTATGTTGTTCACGAACTTGAAAGTACGTGCCTCAGATTGTGTGGGTATATCGTCACGACTGTCTGCAATTTTCAACGCCCCCGCTTGAACCCCGTCAGGTTGGTAAGGGCTTGGGAGGGGGTGAAGACTTCAAACACGGCAAACCTGCTGCAACTTGGCTTATCGGTGGTCGCCCGCGCAAAGTTTCACCTCTGCCCGTAATAGCTTGAGAGGAACAACGATGCATATCGCACTTTGAGAATGTTATAGAGAGGGTTATAGCATACATTTGTACACTGCTGAACTTTAAGGGGGCGCTGGCCGGAACATTTTTATTGTTTTAAAAAAAGAATTTATATTTGTACGAGATAAGGTTTGGTTTGCAGACATACATTGTGACTACATTTCGCTGGAATGACACATTTTTAGCTATCCTAGTTTTTATATAATGAAATGTCAAAGTCAAAATTTACATAAAACTGTTTTATGATCTACAAGAATACCAAGTGACGTATCGAGCTGAAGAAATTTACGCTCAATAACGAAGTTGTATGCTACAAGAATAAAATATTTAAAAAATTATGTTTGAAAAAATTTTGAAATTTAAATCTATAAAAATTCAATAAGTTTTAAACATTCAAAAGTACTTAATTTTTTTTATTGTAGATCTTGTAGCCTGCAACTTCGTTATTCAGTATGCATTTTTTCAGTTCGATAAGTTACTTGGTTTTCCTGTATAGCATAAAACTATTTTATTCAAATTTTGACCTTATCATGTCATTATATAAATACTAGGAAAGCTAAAAATGTTTCATTGTAGTAAATAATAGTCACAATGTATGTCGACAAAACAAACCTTATCACGTACAAATATAAAAATTTTTAAAACAATAACAATTGTCCGTCATTCGCCCCCCCCCCCCTAAGACATTGAATTATTAATAGTTTTTTCGCTAAATAGAATTTTTTACATGGTTGCAAACATGAGTGAGACAGCGAAACGCTGAAACGATAGACTCGCATTCAAGAGGACGCAGGTTCATCCCCAGTTCCGGCAATCTTAATTTCGAATTCTCCGGTAACACGACTTGAACTTTTCGTGAAAATAATAATTTCCGCCCAGGCAAACTGCAGTCAAATAAGAACACAGTAACAAACCTATAACAATATGTGACGTATTTGGCCATGGGATTTTATGTGGTGTCGTTTACGTGTTTGTCTGTTTCACATACTATTGGTCACTTTGTGGCTGAATTGTAAGTCTGGTTTTAGTTTCTTGGACATACTCCAATTGCAATATAGATGACTGTCAACGAAAACTAAAGATAATGGAAAAAAAAAACATAAATAAGCAGAGTATGCGTAGTCAACATGATACATGCACAACATAACATTCCGTAAATGAAATTGGGTCAATTAAAAACAAGGGCAAACAGATAATAAAAAAAAAGAAAATCCCAAGATACCGCCAAAAAAAACCGCCCAGGTTTGATGTCGCTCTATTGGCTGGAAAACTAACAGTGTTTTGTTCAGTTTCATCGTGGTGTCGCTTTTTGTTTTTCTGTAAATGGCTGATAACCACTGTGTTTTTGTTTCGTCTCATCGTTGTGTCGCATGTTGTTTTATGTTCGTGTCTGATGTAATACTGGTTTCGTATCGCCTCATTGGTGAGTTGTATGTTAAATTTTGAGGATCTTACATTTTATATATTTCTCCCTTTGCCAAAGCAGACCTCAAACCTGGGTTGTTCAGCTTGATGGCGTCTTGGGTTTTTCTTTTGATTTTTATTTCTTATCTGCTTGTCTAGTTTTTATTCGACCCGATTCCATTTATGGAATTTTATGTTGTGTGTGTTGACGCGAGCGGGGGTTGGTGATTAGATAGTGAATTGCCCGGTGCGCCAGCCCGTTATTGGAGAACGGGCACTCAGTCGGTAGATTCTTCTCTCGCAGGGCCGCGTGGCCGACGGCCGTGGCGTTACTTACGTGATCACCCCACTCGACGTCTGATTGGTTGTTGCGCAAAGGAATCTTATGGCGTTCCTCACGCCCG